>ML660772.1:7759650-7888017 GCA_007570785.1 Antilocapra americana
TGTGTGTGTGTGTGTGTGTGTGTGTGTGTGTGTGTGTGTGTGTGTGTGTGTGTATCCCTTGTGGCTCAGTTGGTAAAGAATCTACCTGCAACGTGGGAGACTTGAGTTTGATTCCTGGGTTCGGAAGATCCCCTGGAGAAAGAAAAGGCTACCCACTCCAGTATTTTGGTCTGGAGAATTCCATGGCCTGTAGAGTCCATGGGGTCACAAAGAGTCAGACATGACTGACTTTCACTTTTATATCTATATATGAATCACTTTATTGTATACCTGAAACACTGTGTATCAA
The DNA here is from genome assembly GCA_007570785.1 of Antilocapra americana. Classification (NCBI taxonomy): domain Eukaryota; kingdom Metazoa; phylum Chordata; class Mammalia; order Artiodactyla; family Antilocapridae; genus Antilocapra; species Antilocapra americana. The sequence goes on from ML660772.1 coordinate 7,759,940, forward strand.
CTATACTTCAATAAAAAGCCAAAAAGAGATTAAATCTAGATATCCTCCTCCTCCTCCTCCTTGTCCTTATGGCATGGTCAGAGAAACTTGCCTCTGTAGTTTTCACAGAGAAGGGAATCAAGGTGCAGGGAATTGAATCAGTAGAGATGGCAGCAGGAGTGTGGGGACATCTGTAAGCCTTTAAGGTAATTTCTTTTTATACATACTTGATAGAGGTGTAGCTGTGTGGCACAGTAGTAAATATGGAAGAATTTTGTGATTTGAGACTATAATAACTGTCTTATGAATCTAATCATTTTACCTATCAATTTGTGATTCTTGAGAAGTGAGTATTTTACCTCTAGACCTAGAGCTTCTACCACATTGTAGGCAGTTTTCAAGAAGGGGGTTGAGAGCATTGATGTTTTGAAGCTGTGTACCTGTTGAAAGATTGCCTATCTATGCTTCAGCTTTCATACTGGTAAAATGGAGATAACATAATAATAATGTCTAGCTAAAAAGTTTACTGGGAGGCTTACAAGAGTCATTACATAATAAGAATTCAATAAATTTTATTATCATTATCATTATTATTATTATTATTATTTTACTTTTCTTTACTTTATTGTGTTGGTTTTGCCATACAGTAACATGAAACCGCCATGGGTCTACACATGCTCCCCCTCCAGAATCCCCCTCCCTCCCCCCTCCCGACTCCCTCCCCCTGGGACATCCCGGTGCACCAGCCCAGAGCATCAACCCTGGGCTGGCGATTGATTTCACATATGGTAACTAACATGTTTTAATGTCATTCTCCCATATCATCCCACCCTTGCCCTCTTCCGCAGAGTCCACGTGTCCGTTCTATACATCTGCATTCCTTTTGCTGTCTCGCATGCAGGGTTCTCATTACCATCTTTCTAAATTCCATATATATGCGTTAGTATACTGTATTGTTGTTTTTCCTTCTGGCTTACTTCACTCTGGATAATGTTTAAATAGCAAGAAGATTTAAGTTACTTTGAGAAGAGTGGCAGAGCAGAGCCAAATAGTCTTGGATTCTTGTCTTGGATTCTTATTTGTATTCAGCAAAGCTGTTGTACTCTCTGAGACCTGATTTTTCTTATAAGTAAAGTGGGAATAGTCATACATATTTTGCAGGCTTGTTGAAAGAATATTATGAATGTAAATTACCAAGCAAAGACTCAAACCCAATACTGAGTGCTTGATGAATGAGGCCATTATAATTATTTACCAAAAAAAAAAAAAAAAACCAACACAGTAATAATCAGATTGAGTGCCTAAGGACACTATGTCTTTACAAAGTAGCATTACTTTACTCAGGAACATAAAGAACAAAGGTTAGTGTTCTCCAGTTCATGTAGTTGACATTACCTCTCAGCCAAAAGAAATATATTGCAGAGAAAGTGGTTGTAAATGCTATGTTCTATTTATACATGATGAGGGTGTTGTGAACTCTGGAGCCACATTTTAAATATCTTGTGTGTGAGGGCTTTCTTGTTTCTTACCTTATAAAATGTTCTTGTTTTAAATGTCTCAAAGTGCATGTAAACATATATAAGCTAGCCCCAAACACTCATAATAGAATAAGCAAAATCTTCTATACCAGACCATTTTCTTTCTTTTTCAGTGTTTTATTGTAATCCTCCTATCAGAATTTCATGTTTGATCTTAAAATCACAGAATTTAATAGCTGGAAGGGACCAGTCTAACACCCTAAGTTTGTTTTTCAGGGATCTATGACCTAACAAGTTGAAGTGATTGCCTAAGGCCATATAGTAAGTTAGTGGCAGAATCCTGGTCTTTTGTCTCAAAGACAACATTCAGGGGTGAGAAATGACACTGGATCAGGACAGAATTGAAGCTTTTGTTATTTAGGAGTGGTGGTACTGGGGCCCTACAAAGTGTAGTCTGCATCTGTGTGTGACATTCAGCATATGGCTGAAAGAAAAGATTGGATAAGGCTGGTGCTGGGGACCCTTATCTGGTGGCAGAGGCTGACCCATACATTCTAAGGGATCTTATGATTTCAGTTTTGGGATCTTATGATTTCAGTCTATGGGATCTTATGATTTTCAGTTTCTAAAGGCTTCCCCTGTGGTACTAGTGGTAAAGAAACCACCCGCCAATGCTTTTAAATATGCTATCTAGTTGAGCAACTGAACCGAACTGAGTGGTGTAGAAATTTCAAAGTCAGAAAAGCTCCAGGGAGGCTCTGCTAGTTCATAGACTGAGGGAGTTGCTTATCTTTCAGTGCTTAAGTTTCTTCTACAGAACTTGATTATATTGTTGTTTGTTCTGTCTCAAGGTGGTGTCTGACTCTTTGCAGCCCCATGGACTGCAGCCCGCCAGGCTTCCCTGTTGCTTTGCTATCTCAAACTCTTGTCCATTGAGTTGGTGATACCATCCAACCATCTCATCCTTTGCCACCCTCTTCTCCTCCTGCTCTTAATATTTCCCAGAATTAGGGTTTTTTGCATTGTGTAGGCTCTTTATATCAAGTGGCTAAAATATCCGAGCTTCAGCATCAGTCCTTCCAAAGAATATCCAGGGTTGATCTCCTTTAGAATTGATGGGTTTGATCGCCTTCCTGTCAAAGGGACTCTCAAGAGTCTTCTCCAGCACCACAATTTGAAAGCATCAATTCTTCAGTGTTCCACCTTCTTTAAGGTCCAATTCTCACATCTGTACATGACTAATGGGAAATCCATAGCTTTGACTGTACAGACCTTTGTAGGCAAAATGATGTCTGCTTTTTGATACACTGTCTAGGTATTAGACATAATATTACCTACATCTTATAGTTGTGCTGATAAACAAGATAATTCATGAAATGAATTTAGCAGAGTGTGTCATGAGTAGTAATCAGTTAGTAAAGAGTAGTCATCACTATAATCCCAAGTGATCAGGCTCCTTGAAGCGAGATATCTGTTACAGGGATAAAATTCTATCCCTTGAGAAAGTGCTTAGAAAACTTACTAGGTTAGTAGGTTCTCAGAGTCCTATCAAAGTCACTCTCAATTTAGGATGACATTCTAGTCTGAACAGATAAAAGGGGTACTTAGGGGAGAGAAACAGGCAGAAACAGATTCCCTGAGCTGGGCAACAAGGTGGGTGTTCAGTATCTGTAAGGAATGCAGCATAGGGAACACTGTGCTTTCCCGTGTTTGCAAGGGAGCTGGGTACACCTCAGACTCGAGAGACTGAGAGTGTGAGACACATGTCACTGATGTCCTGACTAGATTCAAAGATCCTTGGTGGCCTTCCCTCCTAGTTAGTATCTGTTGTTATTAGCTACTTTAAAACTTACTCATGGTTAGTAAACATCTTCGTTTAGATATGGCATTTTCTAAAGACTTTTTGTTGTTGTTGTCTTTGTCTTTGCTGCTCCAAAATGAATTTTTAATTGACACAATGAGTGCCTACAGCTCTATTCACAGTTTATTTTTAAAATGCTGCTCCATGTGTCAATAAGACCATTTAAAAATCCATTTGAACTCCAAAAAGACAGAAGACATTTCATTTCTATTAGCCCTCTTGTTTCTCCCTTTATCCATAAGATCATAAGCTTTTATGTTGGACTTTTGAGAGTACATTATTCATATTTGTCTCCCCATGCCTAATATATTATTCAGAAGTTATGATAGTTGAATGTTAGACATGTACTGAATGAATGAATGTTGGTAGCTTGAATAAATATTTTGGAACAAACAATATCTTATTAACTTGTTTTCTTAGTAAGAGCACCTATTTGAGCAAATAAAATAACATCTATGAAATTCTTTATAAATTATAATATGCTCTGCTAAAAGAAGGCCTTGTCACTAATTTGTATTATTATCTTGGGAACCTGGAAAGACCACACCCTCTGAGCAAGGACCTGAGTCTAGGAGTAAGGACAGTACTGAAATAAACCAACCTTAACAAAGCCAATTCTTTATGAGATCAAGGTGAGGTTTCAAGTAATTCACCATGGCTGTCAAAACTCAACAGAAACATTGCAGAATTTTATAGGAAATTAACATAATCCAGAGCTTTTGAAATGTAAGCTTTATAACGTTTAGCAGATATACTTGTAGATATGTGAAAAAGCTGGACGAAACAACTGGTAATAAAGATAAAAAATAATCAACTGAATCAGACACAGAGATGATCCAAAAACTGGAATTAATAAACAGGGACTTCTGTTTGCTGTCCTGTGGATCGTGTGGAATTGTACTGGGTTAACCAAAAGTTCATTCAGGTTTTTCTGTAACATCTTATTGAAAAACCAGAACAAACGTTTTGGCTAACCCAAATAGCACACCACCAGCTCTCTCTCTCTCATTTTTCCCTCAGTGTCCCTCAGAGTATATTGTGTCCTGTAAGTTCTCTGAGACAAGTGAAATGGAAACCTTGTCCCTCAGGCAGCCTCTTGAAAATCCTGCACATTTGATGTACATTTTGGTCTTCTTTTTTGCTCTCTAGTAGAAAGACAGCAGCTGGGAGATTTTCCCCAATAATGATGCAATGGGAGGAGGGGGTAGAAAATTAAGTGCCACAAATTTTCTTATTGGCTTTGATGTGGCTGGTTTCACACTCACCTAGGGACCTGGGATTCAGGAGCCTTTTCCGGATTTCTTACAAAGGGAATTGGTCTGTACCTTGTTGTTGGGGGAAGAGGGTCTGGGGCTTCCTATTCTGCCATCTTGTTGATGTCATCCCATATCCCACCTGATGAGATCTTAGTGATTCATCCCTATTACTGCTTTATTAATTATTATTATTAATAATAGTGTTTTATTATTAATAACTAATAGTGTTTTAGATTCACTATTATACATTAATAGTGTTAATAGTGTTTTAGATTCACTCATATATATTTTTTGTCTCACTATTCCCTTTTGTATCTCATTCTTTCTAGGTTTAATTTTCTTCTTTATAAAGCATATTTTTAAAGAAATTGCTTTAGTGAGGATCTGGTGGTGATAAAATCTCTGACTTTATTAGTCTGATAATGACTTTATTTTAAGATTACTCTTTAAGAATATCTCAGTTAGGTATGAAATCCTATGTTGACATAGTTTCTATATCTCAGCACTATTCTCTGACTTCTATTATTGCTCAAAAGGTTTCTGCTACCAGTGTAAATGACATTGTTAAAAATGACAGTTAACCTCTTGGATGATTTTAGTATCCTTACTTTTTTTTTTTTTTGATATTCTTCAGTTTTATTCTGGTTTATTTAAATGTACATTTCTTCTTATTTATCTCATTTGGGATCCATTCAGCTTACAGAATTAATTCTGGATATTTCTCAGACATTATTTTTTCATATATAGTTTTTCCCACATTTTCTCTATTCTATCTATAACTCCATATGGATGTTTTAATTTTAACCTCCTTGTCTTTTGCTGTCACTTTCAGATTTTTGATCTCTTCTCTATATGCTGAATTCTAACTAGTTTTTAAAAACCTCTATTCCAGGCAATTCTCCTTTCAGATTGCAGATAAGTTCTGTAACCTGCCCGTGCATAGTAAGTTACCTTAGTTGTGTCCAACTCTTTGCAATGATATGGACTATAGCCTTAGTCCCTGAGATTCTCTGGCAAGAAAACTGGAGTAGGTTGCCATTCCCTCCTCTAGGAGATCTTTCTGACCTAGGGATTGAACCCACATATCTTACTTTTCCAGCATTAGCACGTAGATTTTTTACCACTAGCATCACCCGGGGAGCCTGTAATCTGTTTATTGAGTTTTGAATTTTAATTATATTTTCATTTTTAAAAACTCTTGTTCTTTAAAAGGTGTTTCCTTTTTTGAGAGCAAATTCTACTTTTTTTCATGTGAATTTATCCCTCATTCAAAACTTATTTTAGCCATGGTTATTTTACATTTTTTATCTAGAAACACCATTAGTTGAATATCTTGTAATTCTGATTCTGGTCTATATTGTTTTTGCCAACTCCTGCTAATGGAAACTTATTTTCTTATATATTGCGTGTGTTGAATTCTAGACTCAAAGATAACTGGGCTATCTCAGTGTAAATCCTTTTCAATTTAGCTTGAGGGAGTCCTTCTAAGTTGGGTTTGTATTTACTTCTTGCATAGCAATGGAAAGCAGGGGCCATTTTTTGGCTTTTGCTCTTCAGACCCTACCCATAGATTTGAACCTCTTTAGGGAAAAACTGGGAGAAGGAAATGGCAACCCACTCCAATATTCTTGCCTGGAGAATCCCATGGATGGAGGGACCTGGTAGGGTACAGTCCATGGGGTTGCTAAGAGTCGGACATGACTGAGCCACCTCACTTTCACTTTTCACTTTGATGCATTGGAGAAGGAAATGGCAACCCACTCCAGTGTTCTTGGCCTGGATAATCCCAGGGACAGAGGAACCTGGTGGGCTGCCGTGTACAGGTTTGCACGGAGTCAGATACAACTAAGGTGTCTCAGCAGCAGCAGCAGCAGCAAGGAAAAGCCATGATTCACATTATTCAGAAAAGTCTTTTTTTCTCCCATCTTTTCTCATGAAATATATCTTTCTTATTTACACTTTTACTGATAGAGTAGCCTTTTATGTTTGCCAACTTTATGATGGTGTTACCAACTTTAAAAAATTTAGAACGAGTTTGGAAGTGGGTCAGTGTTACAGAGAGGATTCCTATAGAAGTCATGGTTGAATATCTGGGAGTGAGTGAGGTCACAGAGTTGAAGGAGAAGAAGGAGAGGGTGACTGAGGAGAAAGGCGCAGGAATCCCACAGAGTAAGAGGAACTGGGATTGGAAGGAAATAAGACTGTATAGTTTCTCTCCAGGTTTAAACAGGAGAGTGGGGTTGGGGGCGAGGCAAGGAGATCAGAAAAAGTAAGGTCTTTGAGGAGGCTTCTCTAGGGTCCAGTGTTTAAGACTCTGTGCTTCCACTGCAGGGGATGCTGGTTCCATTCCTGGTTGGGGAACATTTTGTGGAACTAGGATCTTGCATATTGAACAGCATGGCAAAAATTATTTTTTTTAAAAGTGAGGACTTTGAGAAAAAAATGTTGTGATTAAGATGTCATTTGAGAGTAGTTTTGATGAAGTGCTGAATGGGAGTCATCCAGGCATAAAAGACAGAAATGAATGAATGGTAGGGAATGGAAGCAGAGAGGGACAACTATCTTAGAGCAAAATAGTTTGTCATATACAGTTAGATAATTAAAAACTTATTATTAATTTAACAGTTTGTGGAGAGAAGTTCCTGAAGAACTTAAATTATGTGGTCTTTGCAAATGTCATTCTTTGCTCAGAACACCTGATAAATAAGATTTCATGATCTTTTTTTCTTTTTTTTTTTTTTATAAAAACCACCCTATCTAAATGATTCAGTTTAGTTCAGTTCAGTTCCGTCACTCAGTTAGGTCCAACTCTTTGTCACCCCATGGACTGCAGCACGCCAGGCTTCCTTGTCCGTCAGGAACTCCTGGAGCTTACTCAAACTCATGTCCATTGAGTTGGTGATGCCATCCAACCATCTCATCCTCTGTCATCCCCTTCTCCTCCTGCCTTCAATCTTTCCCAGCATCAGGGTCTTTTCAAATGAGTCAGTTCTTTGAATCAGGTGGCCAAAGTATTGGAGCTTCAGCTTCAGCATCAGTTCTTCCAATGAACACCAGGACTGATCTCCTTTAGGATGGACCTGGATCTCCTTGCAGTCCAAGGGACTCTCAAGAGTCTTCTCCAACACCACAGTTCAAAAGCATCATTTCTTCTATGCTCTGCTTTCTTTATAGTCAAACTCTCACATCTATACATGACCACTGGAAAAACCATAGCCTTGACTAGACAGACCTTTGTTGGCACAGTACTGTCTCTGCTTTTTAATATGCTGTCTAGGTTGGTCATAACTTTCCTTCCAAGGAGTAAGCCCCTTTTAATTTCATGGCTGCAATCACCATCTGCAGTGATTCTGGAGCCCAGAAAAATAAAGTCTGCCACTGTTTCCACTGTTTCTCCATCTATTTCCCATGAAGTGATGGGACCGTATGCCATGATCTTAGTTTTCTGAATGTTGAGCTTTAAGCCAACTTTTTCACTCTCTTCTTTCACTTTCATCAAGAGGCTCTTTAGTTCTTCTTCACTTTCTGCCATAAGGGTGGTATCTTCTGCATGTATAGATTAAAGTAAAATAAATCAGGATTCTCTTGGTGTTTAGCCAAAACCTTCATTTACAGCCTTGTATAAAATTGCAAACATAGTTTATTTTTGAGGGGATGATATTAAATCAGGTTTTAAATAAAGCAGTTAATAAAGCAGTTTTAGTGATACTAACACGAAGAATATGAAAGATCACACTCTCTAGATTCTTCTGGATGTCAACAGGGTCCTTGCTCCTACGTAGGTCAATCAGTTTGCCCTGCCTTCTTCAAACTTTCTGTGAAACAGTCTTCTGGGAGGAGTTAATTGGTTTCTTACCAAAAAATATTTCATCATCAAACTAATTTGGGAAACTTTTTTCTTTTAAATTCCAGGTCCTTTTTGGAGATCCATAAATTTTCTAGTACTTTAAGGATTTTGAAAAGTAGGACAAAAAAGCTGTTGAACTTGCATTTCCCAAACTTATTTGAGTGAAGAGAAGTTTTGTGTGTGTGGTGCGGAGAGAGATAAAGAGAGGGAAGATTGTTATTAACATACTATGGAACAGGATTTTGTGAAACTAATTTGGGAAATGCTGGCTTTAAATCTTCAATTTTAAGAAAAAATTTTTTCAAATAAGTATAAGGTCTTCCTAATATGTCAGGCCCTGTGCAAAGCAAATAGATGATAAGTCTATAAGATATAGATCCAGCCTTCCTTTTTTAGTCTTTGTTGAATTTGTTACAATATTGCTTCTGTTTTATATTTTGGTTTTTTGGCCTCAGGGAATGTGGAATCTTAGGTCCCTGACCAGGGATTGAACCCAAAGCCCCTGCATTGGAAGGTGAAGTCTCAACCACTGAACCTCCAAGGAATTCCCTTGACTGGGCCTTCTGACTCATTGCTTCCTTCAAACTCCACTATGCAAGAAAACTCTAGTCATATACTGACCCTAAATTTGCATCATATAGCACAGTTTAAGAGATCTAGGATTAAATCTTTTTGGTTCTATAGAGCAGAAATGTAGTCAAACTAGCTGATAAACAGGGATGGGTGTTTTGATGATCGTCATTCTAACTGGTCTGAGGTGATATTGTAGTTTTGATTTGTAGTTCTCTAATAATGAGTGATGTTGAGCATCTTTTCATGTGTTTATTAGCCACCTGTATGTCTTTTTTTGAAACATGCCTGTGTAGGTCTTCTGCCCATTTACTGATTGAGTTGTTTGTTTTTCGGTATTGAGTTGCATGAGCTGTTTCTATATTTTAGAAATTAATCCTTTGTCAGTTGTTTCATTTGCTATTATCTTCTCCCATTTTGAGGGTTGTTTTTTCACTTTGCTTACAGTTTCCTTGGCTATGCCAAAGCTTTTAAGTTTAATTAGCTTGCACTTATTTATTTCTGTTTTTATTTCCAATACTCTAGGAACTGGGTCATAAAGGATCTTGCTGTGATTTATGTTATAGAGTGTTCTGCCTATGTTTTCCTCTAAGAGTTTTATTTAGTTTCTGGTCTTACATATGACCCAACAATTCCGCTATTGGGTATATACCCTGAGAGAACTGTAGCTGAAAAATACATATGTACTCCATCATTCACTGCAGCACTATTTACAATATCTAGGACATGGAAGCAACCTGGGTGTCCATGGAGAGATGAATGGATAAAGAAACTGTGGTACATATATAAAAGGAATATCACTCAGTCATTAAAAAAAAGAATGCATTTGAATCAGTTCTAATGATGTAGATGTCCTTAGTACCTATTATACAGATTGAAGTAAGTCATAAAGAGAAAAACAAATATTATTTATTAATGTATATATATATGAAATCTAGAAATATACTGAAGATTCTATTTGCAGGGCAGCAATGGAGATGCAGACACAGAGAACAGATTTGTGGACATGGGGGTGGGTGAATGAGAGGGTGGGATGAATGGAGAGAGTAGCAAGGAAACATATACACTATCATATGTAAAATTAATAGCCAGTGGGAATTTGCTGTATAACTCAGGGAGCTCAAATCAGGGCTCTGTGACAACCTAGAGGGGTGACATGTGGTGGGAGACTCAAGAGGGAGGGGACATATGTATACTCATGGCTGATTCATGTTGATGTATGGCAGCAACACAATATTGTAAAACAATTATCCTTCAATTAAAAATAAAGGAAAAAGAGAAAAAAAAGTATGAGGGTGGATAAGGGGAGGCTGTTTTAAAGCTACAGAAATTTTGCAGAAACAAAAGTGCAGTCTCATTTCATGAGAATCAAGATGCCATCAGGCACATGGCAGTTGCTTGGTCCCTGTCTGTTTCTTTTGTATCAGTTCAGTCACTCAGTTAGGTCTGACTCTTTGAGACCCCATGGACTCCAGCATGCCAGGCTTCCCTGTCCATCTGCAACTCCTGGAGTTTACTCAAATTCATATCCATCGAGTCGGTGATGCCATCCAACCATCTCGTCCTCTGTTGTCCCCTTCTCCTCCCGCCTTCAATCTTTCTCAGCATCAGGGTCTTTTCCAGTGAGTCAGTTCTTCACATCAGGTAGCCCAAGTATTGGAGTTTCAGCTTGAGCATCAGTCCTTCCAATGAATATTCAGGTCTGATTTCCTTTAGGATGGACTGGTTGGGACTCCAACCAAGGGACTCTCAAGAGTCTTCTCCAACACCACAGTTCAAAAGAATCAATTCTTGTGCGCTCAGCTTTCTTCACCATCCAGCTCTCACATCCATACATGACTACTGGAAAAACCATAACTTTGACTAGACAGACCTTTGTTGGCAAAGTAATGAATAGTTTAGTCTTTTTTCTAAGTTTTAGTCTTTCTGAGACTTTCTTACTTAACTTAAGCCTAATATGGTCATTCCAACTGCACTTCCACATGGCTTTGAATTTTTAAGCTGATGTAATTGATTCCTTCTTGGTGAATCTATTAGCTGGCTTATGAATGTTATCTGCATAATTCTAGTCAACTAGTGGTGAGGAATGGTTAGTCACACTATGTATGGAGCTGTTTCTTCAGAAGGGTTTGGGGTGGAGTGGAAATTAAACATATTTAATATCACTGGGATGAAGAATTTTAGTGTTTAAGAACACAAGCAGTAATAAATTATTTCCAGCATATTCAATTATGCCTAAAAATTCTTACCTAGTTCCCACCTTTATTTGCAGAGCATGAGCCCCAGAGGAATTAAAATAATTATTCAAACAGATAAATAAACTCTAAAATTAAACAGAATCTCCTGTTACCCTTGACCTGTTAGCTAATATGACGTGTTGGCAGAGGTCATAGAAATATCAAGTATCTTTTCTTAAGTGGTTATGGAGTTGAGGGAAGAATTATCACCTGTTGACCTACTGGAAGGGCTGCTGAGATTCTTTTCAGGTTGTTTTGAAAGAATGCTCCTAATGGCTCTTGTTTTAGATTACTTTGGAAGGGACAACTTCCTCATTGGTTTAAGTTTTGATGCAAAAGAACCTTGCATAATGCTCCCATGATCTCAGTTGTGGTGTATGTGCCCATGTGAGTGAATCCAACTCTTTTGGGTCACCAATGATTGAAACAAGAATGTGCAGAATAATATTCAGAGTGCTTTTTTGTTTTTTCCTTCTGAGTATGTCATGCAATGGAAATAGCCGAAGTACTGAGACTTCAATTCTCTTGCAATTCAGCGTGACTCTTTCCGCTGAACAAGGCTAAGGCTCATTTTCTCTGCTTCTTATATCAACATGCAAACGGTGTCTACTGACCTTTCATTTGTCGATGGAAAGATGGAAAGTTTTGGGCTCCACTTCATTTCCAGATTCATGAGGACTTGTGACAAGAAGTAATTAATCCATGCTCAGTTCTGAATTTTGCCTTCTGATTTTTAGTTTCTGAGGGAGAGAACTCATTGATCATTTATTCTTCAGGGGTTCCAGCCTCTGATATAGTTATTTCTTATTGTATTAGTAGCAATTCCTCATTCTGGTCTCTACCTTAATCTCACAGGCATGATAGATGGCCTGAGTTAGGCTCCCAGGTCTTGATCACCCAAGAGAAGGAAGGAATCCTTTAAAGAATGGGTTCAGACCCTGGAAGGTAACCATCTCACCAGGGTCTTACCAGCTCCTTGCAGCCTACAACCTTTTCCATCACTTGCCTTAGAAAGTTCTGTAAATACATAATATGGAGCCTTCCCTAAAGCTTTTTCTGACCCTGCAGTTGACTTGTTTTAGATACTTGCTTATCCCATGAGGACTACATATCACTTGCTCCTGTGAGTCAGCTGGGCCTTACCATAAGTGCTTACTCTTCACTGAATAAATTGAGTAGCTATTAGTTCTTTCCATAATCTTTCAGCCAAGCCCAAAGATATTTTGAGAATCTGTATTCTTTAGATTCTAGAACCCATTTTATATTTGGATGGAAAATAAACTTTACCTCCAGTTAATGTTCAACTACTAGGTGTTATCTGGGGTATTTGTTGAAAAGAACACTAGGGCTGATCCTATATGCTTACAGACAGAGTGCCAGTTACATAGCAACATCTGCCATAGGTACCAGATTAGGGTGATGATGATAACTTGATGGTTGGAGAAAGCAGAAGTGTGAGTGAATCCTGAATGGTCCTGCCTTATGAAGAGATGCTGGGAGATTTCTCTGCTTCATCCTTAAGGACAACAGCTTCTTTGCCTCCAAATACCACAATGGGTTAAGAAACCCTTGGCTTTGAGCACTAGAGAGATAGAGGAAGCCATCTTTCAGACAAATAAATGGCCCCTGACAAGGGAAGGACTGTCTTGTGAATGGGTTAAATTTTGACCTTAGTAAAATGAGTAAGTAGTTAATTAGTAGGACTAAACCTTTTGTTGTTTGAACTACAGGATATATATGGAATTCTTATTGGAATTATATTCTCCATCTTACCTTAAACTTATCTTCACCCATAAATTTAGGCAGTAATCTCTGAAGAAGGAAGTTTTTTTGGGGAATCAATTCTTGGTATGGTTGCCTTACTCAGTGAGGTCTTATCTTTGGGTCACTGACACTTTCTCATCTTTCCTACCTCATGCTTCCCAGTTTTGCCAGCAAGCCTTCTGTATAGCTTCTAGTATTTATTGAATTGCTTACTTTGCTCTGATCCAACATAATACATCAGCCTTTTTTTTTTTTATAAACTTTGTTTTTTTTTTTAATCAGAGTATAGTTGATTAACAATGTTGTTATAGTTTCAGGTGGACAGTAAAGTGATTCAATTATTCATATACATGTATCTATTCTTTTCCAAATTCTCTTCCCATTTAAGTTGTTACATAACATTGAGCTGAGTTCCCTGTGTGATACAGTAGGTCTTTGTTGGTTATCCATTTTAAATGTTGCATGTCAATCACAAACTCTCTTAACTATCTGTTCCTCCTAACTCTATTCCAGTAACATGTTTGTTCTAAGTCCCTGAGTCTGTTCTTGTTTTGTTAGTAAGTTCATTTATATAATTTCTTTTTCGATTCCACATATAAATGATATCATACAGTATTTCTTACATCACTCAGTATGACAATCAATGCATCAGCCTTGATTTGACAAACTGTGTTAAGCTCCTGTTATGTCAGATGTTGTCCTAGGTGCATGGGGTAACTGCAGCAGGTTCTAAGTTCTTATCTGCCAGCCAGATTCCTATGCTCACTTAGGGATCACTGTCATTGCTTCATGTGTCTGTTTTCAAAGGCTTGGGCTTCTGCTTTTGCCTATATTCTCTGAGGATTTTGTCTAGTTAACTACCAGGGTGCTACCCCTCCACCCTGTGACTTGCTTTCACAACGCATCATGTGGGAATTTGGAGGCAAGTCACTTAGCCTCATTCCCATAAATGCAGCCTCTGCCTATAAATCTTAGGAACTGACTACCTACTGAAGGACTTTCAAGAATTCAGTTTAGTTCAATCTCTAGTAGTGTCTGACTCTTTGCGACCCCATGGACTGCAGCACACCAGCTTCCCTGTCCATCATCAACCCCTGGAACTTGCTCAAACTCATGTCCATTGAGTTTTGATGCCATCCAACTATCTCATCCTGTTTCAAGAATTTGTTCAAATTTCTTACTCCATTTCCTACCTATACCCCCATACTTCATCTGGCTGAATGTTTCCCTCAGCCATGCTCATCCAAATTTTCTATATTCTAGGCTGAAATTCCACTGTTAACTAGATCTGTACCCTAGTGTCTCTTCAGGTCTAGTGGGCAGGTCTAATATCAGTCTTACCAGTAATGCCAACATTCTGTGTATCCTGTTTTGTCATTTATAAACCTTGATATATGATGGAGTTAAAGTATGTTTGGAAAACCTTGTTGATAATCTACTCTGTTATCTACTTCACAATAATATTCTTATTGAGGTTTAGTTAATCTGCTCTAGCTTTATTTTTTTGCTTGAAGGTAAAATATAATAACAGCCTGAATAAAGTTCTAGTCTATGATAAGTGTCTATGTTAAGACTTTTAACTTGTCTTAGATAAGTGTAGGCTCATTGTTAGAGATGGTATTTTCATGGATGGTATATAACTGGTGCGAAACTTTATTTGTTGTAACATGTTTGGGGTAAAACAAAGAGTACTTGAAAAAGGCTCAACATAGTCAAGGAATTTTTTACCTTAAAGTGTTCCTGAAAAATCAATATGGATTTTGTCCAGAATTTTTTGCTACTTTCCATTCATTTGAATCAGTTCTACTCAGGTGGACGGAACTGGAGCCTATTATCCAGAGTGAAGTAAGCCAAAAGGAAAAACAACAATACAGTATACTAACACATATATATGGAATTTAGAAAGATGGTAAAGAGAACCCTGCATGCGAGACAGCAAAAGAAATGCAGATGTATAGAACAGTCTCGTGGACTCTGTGGAAGAGGGCAGGGGTGGGATGATATGGGAGAATGGCATTGAAACATGTAAATTATCATATGTGAAATCAATCGCCAGCCCAGGTTTGATGCTCGGGGCTGGTGCACTGGGATGACCCAGGGGGAGGGAATCGAGAGGGAGGAGGGAGGGGGGTTCTGGAGGGGGAGCATATGTATACCCATGGCAGATTCATGTCAATGTATGGCAAAACCAACACAATAAAGTAAAGAAAATTAAAAAAAAAAATAAGAGGTGCTTTTGGCAGCTTAGTCCAAACAATCTAGCTGGAGATTCGTTATAACACCGGCAATTCAGAGTCATCAGTTTCTCACGCATAGCTTCCAGGAAAAATAACACCATGTGCCATTGTACATTATGTCCAGGATATATGATGGCTGCCTTCTTAGAGAACAGCAAGCTTTCATTATAAAGGACTTCTAAGAAAAATAATATCTACTGATAATTTGTGAAGATAAAAAACACGACAGTTTCCATTTCCTTTTCTGCCCCGACTCCATAACTAGTATCAGAAACTGAGTGATTGAGAATCCAAAATTTATTTTATTTAAAATAGGATTTAATTGATTTTAAGGACCTCAAGGAACATTCAGACTTTCTATGAAGTTGAAAAATCCTGACCTGAATCTAGGGTTGCAGGAAATCAGTATGTAGTATTGCTTTCAAAGTGGTTCTAGAATTCAGGACAATGTAGAAATGAGTGTGTTCAAAATGGCTTATTCCCCATGAAAAAAAAAAAATGTGTAGACAAATAGGTAATAGATGGAGTTAAGGGCTTCTGGTCTCCTTTATCACTTGTTGCAGAGTTCCATCCCACAGGACATTGTTCTTGAGCCATAAGCATTTGAGGCCTCCTTGCCATCTGGCTCAGCCAGCTCCAGCTCCATAAGGTGAGCTGAACTGTTAGGGTTAGGAAATAGTGCTCTATATTTGTCACAGTGTACTAGCACAGACTCAAAGTCAGTAACTGCTTGACATTCCAGAAAACATTCTCATGGCAATGAGTTCAATTCCATGGAATGTCTTTTTCCAGTGGATGATGAAGTCATTTTGCAATGATTACCTTTTCGGGAAGAAACGCTTGTCAAAAATTAAGTAGCTCCAGGAGGGTTTGAAGTTTGTGTTCTTGTTTTTGAAGTAGACACACCACTAACTGTATGTACCTTTTTTGGATCAGAGAAAATACTGACACATCAATACGGTAGTTTGAGGCTTCAGTTCTTTACAAGAGAAACATCCCAGCCATGAATATTTACAGCGCAGTCTGCTGCTCTTATTTAGTTCACCCGAAATAAGGGTGATGGAAAATCTGCTAGAGGTGTGTGTACATAGTCTGTTGTCATTTATCTTGCCTGGTATAGAGAGTGAGGCAACCAAGGGGATGAAGAGAGAGAGTTTGCAGAGTAGATTAGAGTCCAGAAATCAAGATCTGAAGGCTTAGAATGTACAGGGGGTTCTTTTTATGTGCAAACCAGCATTACTAGTAGCTATTTAATGATATTTATTGAGTCCTTACCTTTTATCAGAAATTACACGATGCACCTCACACTGTGATTCTAACCTCACACTTAAGCTTCTTTGTTCCAGTTATCACTGACTGAAGCATTTTATATTTTGACCATCCATAGTCTCCTGTCTTCCACCTTGCATGTTCAATTACTCATCACATTATGGCCAGTCTTAATCAGGATTTCTTATCCACTGACACCTCTCATATGCCCTATTCATAACTTCCTCCCATCTTCACCATTTTTAGGGATTTGTTAGAGCAGTATCCCACTTCTCAGTTCTAATTTCTTAGTCCATTTGGGATACTATAACAGAATACCATAGACTGGGTGGCTGAAGCAGCAGGCATTTCTTTATTACAATTCTCAAGGCTAGGGAATCTAAGATCAAGATGCTGGCATATTAGATGTCTTGTGAGGGCCTACTTCCTGTTTCAGAACGAGAACTCAACATGCGAGACAGCAAAAGGAACGCAGATGTATAGAATAGACTCGTGGACTTTGTGGATGAGGGTAAGGGTGGGATGATATGGGAGAAGGGCATTGAAGCATGTTAATTGTCATGTGTCTAATCAATCGCCAGCCCAGGATTGATGCTCGGGGCTGGTACAGCGAGATTTCCCGGGGGGGAGGGAGGAGGGAGGGGGGTTCCGGAGGGGAAGCATATGTAAACCCATGGTGATATCATGACAATGTATGGCAAAAACAATAAAAAAAAAAAAGAATAAAAAGAGTAAAACAGAAAAAAAAAAAGAAATGGCTGTATTCTTATTCCTAATACCATCACATTGTGGGGTTAGAATTTCAACAACTGAATTTGAGAAGATACTGGAGTGGGTTGCCATTTCCTTCTCCAGAAAACATTCATTTTACAGCAAAATATATTCCTCTAAAAGTTCTTATTTAAAATATATTTATTAAATGCTATTACAATAATACAGAGAAGGCAATAGCACCCTACTCCAGTACTCTTGCCTGGAAAATCCCAAGGATGGAGGAGCCTAGTAGGCTGCAGTCCATGGGGTTGCTAGAAGTCGGACACAACCGAGTGACTTCACTTTCATTTTTCACTTTCATGCATTGGAGAAGGAAATGGCAACCCACTCCAGTGTTCTTGCCTGGAAGATCCCAGGGACGGGGGAGCCTGGTGGGCTGCCGTCTATGGTGTCGCATAGAGTTGGACATGACTGATGCGACTTAGCAGCAGCAGCATAGCAATAATAACATGGGGGCAAATAATTATTGAAAGAACTAATAATCTTCTTGCTGCTGTTGTTCTGTCACTAAGTCACATCCAGTTTCTTTGCAACCCCATGGACTGCAGCACGCCAGGCTTCCTTGTCCTTTACTATCCCCTGGAGTTTGTTCAAACTCATGTCCATTGAGTTGATGATGACATCCAACCGTCTCATCCTCTGTTGCCCCCTTCTTCTACCTTCAATCTTCCTAGTATCAGGATCTTTTCCAATGAGTCAATTCTTTGCATCAGGTTACCAAAGTGTTGGAGCTTCAGATTCAGCATCAGTCCTTCCAATGAATATTCAGGACTGATTTCCTTTAGGACTGACTGGTTTGATCTCCTTGCTGTCCAAAGGACTCTTAAGAGTCTTCACTAGCACCACAGTTTGAAAGCAACAGCTCTTCAGTGCTCAGCCTTCTTTATGGTTCAACTCTCACATCTGTATATTCAAAGCTATGCTTTTGACTATGTAGACCCTGATAGGCAAAGTGATGTCTCTGCTTTTTATTAAGCTGTCTACTTTTGTCATAACTTTTCTTCCAAGGAGCAAGCATTTTTTAAATTTCATGATGGCAATCACCATATGCAATGGTTTTGGAGCCCAAGAAAATATTTTCACTGTTTCCACTTTACCCCATCTATTTGCCATGAATTGATGGACTGGATGCTCTGATCTTAGGATTTTGAATGTGGAGTTATAAGCCAGCTTTTTTACTCTCTTCTTTCATCCTCATCAAAAGACTCTTTGGTTGCTCTTCTCTTTCTGTCTTTAGAGTGGTATCATCTGATGTTTCTTCTGGCAGTCTTGATTCCAGCTTGTGATTCATCCAGCCTGGGATTTCACTTGATGTTCGAAGTTAAATAAGCAGGTTGGCAATATACAGCCTTGATGTACTCATTTCCCAATCTTCATCCTAATAAATCTACTTGGTGGGCCTTAGTCTAATTACATCCTGGTGGCTGAGCTGCGAGGGCTTCCCAGGTGGTGTTAGTGTTAAAGAACTCACCTGCTAATGAGGGAGACATGAGATGTGGGTTTGATCCCTGGGTTGGGAAGATCCCCTGGAAGAGGACAGGCAACCTACTCCAGTATTCCTGTCTGGAGAATCCCATGGACAGAGGAGCCTGGCAGGCTACAGTCTATGGTGTTGCCATAGAGAGTTGGACACTACTGAAGAGGCTTAGCAGGCAAGCATGCATGTACAGCTGAGCTGTTACTTGGTATTTACTTTCCAGTGACTATTAACCAGTTATCACTGCTTAAAATCTAAAATATATGTATTGGTAAAAATATATTTCACATTATCTTTCAGAATTAAGGAAGAATCAGCTATTTCTTTATTAATTGAAAGAAAATGAACTCTCTCCAGTATGTAAACTTGAACATGTCACTGATCCAAAATTTTGAAAACCTTACTTCCCATTATACTTGTTAACATACAGTGTTACTTCGTATTACTTATCTACTTCCCAACTCACTTGTCCCTCATAAAAAAGGCAAGCAAATGAACAACCTGTATAACTTCATGGTTATGAATGGTTTGTTGAGACATCTCTGCTCAAAATATGTCACCCAATCATAGCTCTGTTGAAGACTTCCTTTCTGTAGTTTAAGAAACACTAATGCATTTGGTATGGCACTAATTTTGCTTTTGCCTGGTGGATAAGGGAATATAAACATTTAAAATAGTTCATGTAATATCTTGATGGCACTGATTTACAAATCAAGCAAAAATGTAAACAAAAAAAAAGCTCGATTATACTATTCTGAGATCCCTTTTAACCAAAACCCTATTATATGGAAGCAATCATTTCAATGATTTATTAAGATTTTATAACCATTTATTAATTGCCTCATATTCTTCAGATACGATGCATTAGGAGGAATATAAGGGAAAAAAAATACAGTCTACCAACTCCAATCTACTTATACTGTGCAACAGAACTTTTTGTGATGATAGAAATGTTCTCTACCAAGACTGTCTCGCATGGTAGCCACTAGCTACATGCGGCTACTGAATGCTTGACATGTAGCTAGAATGCTGGTAGAAGTGAACTATTAATTTTTCTTAAAAACAGCTTTATTGATATATAATACACATACACTACAGTTCACCCACTGAAACTGTACAATTCAGTGGTTTTTAGTACATTCATAGAGTGTACAGCCTTTACCATAATCAATTTTAGAATATTTTTATTGCCCCAATAAGAAAGCTGGTACTTGTGTAGTCACTTTCCATGTTTCCCAAACTTCTTCAGCCCCAGACAGCCACCAATCTTCCTAGTCTCCATGGATTTGCTGATTTTGGTCATTTCCTATAAGTGGAATCACAATTTGTATTCTCTTGTGACTGGCTTATTTAATTTTAGATTATTTAAATTTAAAACTTACACGTGGCTACTGGCCATGGTAAGAAACAAGTAATACAGATACTTAAGTAATGATGATACTTAAGTAATGCTGAGGTTTAGAAGGTAATCCTGTAAAGAGATTGAGAGAGATTTGAGATGAATGCAGAAAGAGTCTAGAGATGAGAAAGTTTCCTGAAGGAGGAGATCAGTTCAGTTCAGTTCAGTTTAGTCACTCAGTTGTGTCTGACTCTTCGCGACCCCATGAATTACATCATGCCAGGCCTCCCTGTCCATCACCAGCTCCCGGAGTCTACCCAAACCCATGGCCACTGAGTCGATGATGCCATCTAGCCATCTCATCCTCGGTTGTCCCCTTCTCCTCCTGCCCTCAATCTTTCCCAGCATCAGGGTCTTTTCCAATGAGTCAGCTCTTCTCATCAGGTGGCCAAAGTATTGGAGTTTCAGCTTCAACATCAGTCCTTCCAATGAACACCCAGGACTGATCTCCTTTAGGATGGACTTGTTGGATCTCCTTGCAGTCCAAGGGACTCTCAAGAGTCTTCTCCAACACCACAGTTCAAAAGCATCAATTCTTCAGTGCTCAGCTTTCTTTATAGTCCAACTCTCACATCTATACATGACCACTGGAAAAACCATAGCCTTGACTAGATGGACCTTTGTTGGCAAAGTAATGTCTCTGCTTTTTAATATGCTGTCTAGTTCGGTTATAACTTTCCTTCCAGTGAGTAAGCGTCTTTTAATTTCATGGCTGCAGTCACCATCTGCAGTGATTTTGGAGCCCAGAAAAATAAACTCTGTTTCCCCATCAATCTTACATGAAGTGATGGGACCGGATGCCATGATCTTAGTTATCTGAATGTTGAGCGTTAAGCCAACTTTTCCACTCTCTTTCACTTTCATCAAGAGGCTCTTTAGTTCTTCACTCTTTGCCATAAGGGTGGTGTCAGCTTCATATCTGAGGTTATTGATATTTCTCCCAGCAATCTTGATTCCAGCTTGTGCTTCTTCCAGCCCAGCATTTCTCATGGTGTACTATGCATAGAAATTAAATAAGCATGGGGACAATATACAGCCTTGACGTATTCCTTTTCCTATTTGGAACCAGTCTGTTGTTCCATTTCCACTTCTAACTGTTGCTTCCTGACCTGCATACAGGTTTCTCAAGAGGCAGGTCAGATGGTCTGGTATTCCCATCTCTGTCAGCATTTTCCACAGTTTATTATGATCCACAGAGTCAAAGGCTTTGGCATAGTCAGTAAAGCCGAAATAGATGTTTTTCTGGAACTCTCTTGCTTTTTTGATGATACTGCGGATGTTGGCAATTTGATCTCTGGTTCCTTTGCTTTTTCTAAAACCAGCTTGAACATCTGGACGTTCATGGTTCACGTATTACTAAAGCCTGGCTTGGAGAATTTTAAGCATTACTTTAGTAGTGTATCATACCAACTAATACAGCGGTATAAGAAAGAATTGTTTCAGCGATAGGATAGGAATCCTGATGACGAAGGGCATTGGAATGTGGTGGTTGGTGAAAAAGTGGCATTTTTATATTATTTAGAGATGGAGGAAAGGAACAGTTTCTAGAAAGCTTCAGAGGTATGTCAGGACTGGTACAAATTTTATTTTGTTTCTAATGTTTTTAATATTAGCATGAGCTTCTATGTAGGCAGAAGAAAAAGATCCAGTGGTAATGAAGACATAAAAGAGCAGGGTTCTGAAGGATGTGAGTGAGTACAGGTAGTACTAAGGTCGTTAGCCTAGGAACAGGCCCTGACAGGAGAGATAGATGTTATCTTTCTCAGAGCTGGGTGTAAGTGAAGAAAAAGTAAGTGAAGATACAGAGCAATTTTTACATAGAGAGGAAACTAAAGAAACTCATTTACTCTAAGAAAATGGGAATAAGGCCTTCTGAGGGTAAAGTTTGTTTCCTGTGACCATCACTGTGATCCAGTGTGTAGAAGTGAGTTCTGATAAGTACTTAAGAGGGGCTTGGACTATGAGAAGTATCAATTATTTACATATATCTGGCTTCCCAAGTGAACATGTCTCTTAAAAAGAAGAGACTTTCTCAGGTACATAAAGCCACATGTGTCATTTTTTGCTTACTAGGAACTGAAAATTACCCAAAAGTTTGTATCTGAGATTTTCGAAGACAAACTATAGCTCCATTACTCATCTTCCTTCCACCCCACTCTCCTTTCTTTGCTCCTCCTTTCCCTCATTTCCTTCCTTTCTCCCAACTATTCTTCTTAGACTTTGTAAAAAAAATGTGCTATATCATTCTCTTTGCCCTACATGAACAATTGGAAATAAAACACAAAACTTTGGGAATACCCAACATTAATCCAAAGTATAATGAATATAGAATTTAATATTATGAATTATAATAAACCTCCAGTATTTTCTTTACTATTCTAAGTTACTCATTTTTCCTCCCTCTTCCAATGTTATAACAGTTGGTGGATGAGACAGGCAGTGCTTTGAGAACCTCCAATAACAGCTATACAAATATAATAGAAAAATATACTAATTTGTTGATATTGATTTAATTAATATTATTACTTTAGAACAAAGTTTATATATAAATTTTGAGTAATTAAAGCTATTTTTGTGGTATTCTCAATATATAAAATTATATATTTATGTATATATTTATTTATTTTAGGCTTTTAAAACCAAGGATGGATATCTTGTAGTTGGAGCAGGAAATAACCAACAGTTTGCAGCTGTGTGCAAGGTAATCTGTAATATTTGGACTATTTGTAATGGGTAGATAATATTTACAACAATTCATTTTGCAGAAAGCCAGGAAAATTCATTTTTGCCTAGAGGAGTGTTGCTAAATCTATACTAAACTCAAGACTTCCTGAGTTAGCACCTTAAAGTGTGCCCTTTTTATGCTTACTGTGTTATGGACAGAGTCCATCTTAACTCTCTGTTTTGTTTTGTTTTTTTGTA
This sequence comes from Antilocapra americana, assembly GCA_007570785.1. NCBI lineage: Eukaryota > Metazoa > Chordata > Mammalia > Artiodactyla > Antilocapridae > Antilocapra > Antilocapra americana. The sequence goes on from ML660772.1 coordinate 7,783,010, forward strand.
AAATTGAGGTATGTGACTATTTTTAAGTAAAGAATCATAGTAGCTTAAATTATGTTAATACCTGACCTGTCTACCAGTTTACCAAACAAAAAGGGAAAAAAGTCATTTAAAAGGGTTTTTTAACACCATGATTTTTTTTTTCCTGAGAAGAAAGGAACAGAAGAAAACAACCAGAAAACAATGAACAAAATGGCAATAAGTACATGCCTATCAATAATTACTTTAAATGTAAATGGACTAAGTTTATCATCAAAAGACATGGACTAAATAAGTTGATTAAAAACACAAGGCCTGCAAGAATCTCACTTCAGATATGAGGGCACACACAGACTGAAAGTGGAGGGATGTAAAGACAATATTTAATGCAAATAGAAGCCAGAACAAAGCTGTGGTAGCAACACTTACATCCTACAAAAGAGACTTTAAGAAAAAAAATGTGATAAGAGGCAAAGAAGGGCACTGTGTACTGATAAAGGGATAAATCCAACAAGAGTATGTAATATTTGTATACTCATGCACCAACATGAAAAAAGTGAAAGTGAAAGTTGCTCAGTTGTGTCCAACTCTTTGCCACCCCATGGACTATGCAGTCCATGGAATTCTCCAGGCCAACATGGGAACACCTAAGTATTATAAAGCAAATATTTACAGACCTAACGGGAGAGCCAGACAGCAATACAGTAGTAGTAGGGGACTTTACTACTCTGCTTACGTCAATGGCCAGATCATCCAGACAGATAATCAATAAGAAAACACTGGTCTTAAATTAGACCACATTGACTAAACAGATTTATAGAGAACAGTCTACCCAAAAGCAATAGAATACACATTCTTTCTCACGTGCCCATGGAACATACTCCGGAATAAATCATATGTTAGGTTACAAAACAAGTCTTAATACATTTAAAAATATTGAAATCATATTAGGTATCTTTTCGGACCACAATACTATGAAACTAGAAACCAATTACAAGAAGACAACTGGAAAATCACAGATATGTGGAGATTAAAAATCATGCTACTGTAAAAATGACTGGTATCAATGAAGAAATAAAAAGAGAAAAAAAAAATACCTTGATGGCTTCCTTGGTGGCTCAGTGGTAAAGAATCTGCCATCCAATGCAGGAGACACAGTTCAATCCCTGATCCAGGAAGATCCCATATGCTGTGGAGCAGCTAAGCCTGTGTGTTGTAACTATTGAGCCTGTGCTTTAGAGCCCAGAAGCCACAGCTACTGAGGTCATGCGCAGCAGCTACTGAAGCCTGCATGCCTGAGAGCCCATGCCCTGCAATGAAAGAAGCCACTGCAATGAGAAGCCTGTACTCTGCAACTGGAGAGTAGCCCCCACTGGAGAAAAGCTCATGCAGCAACAAAGACGCAGCACAGCTGAAAATAAGTACATGCTAAGACACTTCAGTTGTGTGCAATTCTTTGTGACGCTATGGATTGTAGCCTGCCAGGCTCCTCTGTTCATGGGGTTCTCCAAGAATACTGGAGGGGGTTGCCATTTCCTCCTGCAGGGGATCTTAAACCAAGCAAAGGCAACGAAAGCAAAAATAAACAAGTGGAACCATATCAACGTAAAGAGATTCTGCACAGCAAGGGAAATCATTAATGAGATGAAAATGCAACCTACTGAATGGGAGAAAATATTTGTAAATCATATATCTGATAAGAGGTTAATATCCAAAATAGGTAAGAATTTATATAACTCAATAGGAAAAAATGTCATACAATCCAATTAAAAAAATGGGCAGAAGTTCTGAATAGACTATTTCCAAAAAAGACATATAGATGGCTAATAGGTACATGTAAAGATGCTCAGTGGGAGAGAGACAATAAATAAAATTCCAGAATGATCCATGGTTAAGTGCTGTGCAGAGAATTAAAATAGACTACTGTGTTAAAATAGTGACTGGATCGTCAGGGGAAGTCTCTTTTGAAGAAGTAACCTTAAGATGAGATCTGAGTGATACTCATAATGCAATATTGATAAGATTTTTCAATATAAATATTAACATAAAATGTTTGCGATACTAATATAAACACAGTACTCAAAATTCACAAAAAAGCCTGGAAGTATTCCATAGTGCTAATAGAGACTATATGGCTTAGTGGTAAAGGATCCACCTTCCAGTGAAGGAGACAGGGTTTGATCCCTGGGTTGGAAAGATCCTCTGGAGTAGGAAATGGCAACCACTCTAGTATTCTTGCCTGGAAAATTCCATGGACAGAGCAGCCTGGTGGGCTACAGTCCATGGGGCCACAAAGAGTTGGACACAACTAAGCATGCTTGCTTGTATGCCAGGATAAAAATGGGTTTTTCATTTTTTTTTCTACTTCTATGAAGTGGTAAAATACAAAAATATGTTTAGCCGTTGTCCCCAATTCCTTACACAGAATTCCTAAAAAATTACTGAGATTTGAAAGTGTCCCTTGTTTTTCATAATAAGCCCTTCTCAAACACATCGTAGTTTATTCTCCTAAGGTAACTTAGAATGAGCCCCCAGAGAGCCTCAGGATGGGTTGGTCATCAGAAAGAAGTTGCTCAGAGGGTTGAAACTCTCAGCCCCACCTACCAACCTCCAGTAAGAGGGAAGAGGACTAGACACTGAGCTCTGTGTAAACCTGTGTAAATTGTAAGATTCTGTGTAAACTGAGAGCTTCTGGTGAAGACATCAAGGTAGTGGGAGGGTGGTGGAGCATGGAAGATCTGCACTCTCCTACCTCTGTGCATCTCTTCCATTTGGCCTTTGTAATAAACCAGTAGCGGTTTATTTAAGTAAAAAAAAAAAAATGTTGGTAAGGATGTGGAGAAAAGGGAACTCTTGTGCACTGTGGATGGTGTGGTAAATTGGTGTTGCACCTATAGAAAATATTTAAAAATAGAACTACCATATGATTCAGCATTTTTGCTTATAGGTATAAAACTGAAGAAAATGACACCACTAACTTGAAAAGATACATACACTCCTGTGTTCATTGCAGCATTATTTATGATAGCCAGGATATGGAAGGGAAAAAGGACTTTTTAATACCAGGATATTTTTCTCTTCTTTCTTTTTCTGTTTTAATCCCCACAAGATCTAATTAGCCCCAAATATAACTGATCTACTACCAATGTATTTACCACTAGAAAATTTTTTCTTCAAAGTAGCCTTTGTTTAATAAGTACCTTTTAACAAAATACATGTTTTAACTTTGTAGCAATTGTCATGTTAAAAATGTTGCTCCTACACAAGATCTAAATAAAGGTCTTGGAATAAGTAAAGTTTAAAATATTCTCAATTTTTAGCATTGCTTAGATAATGTTTTTATTTGACGTTTTTACTGTTTATCCAATCTCTGGTTTTTTGTTTTTATTTAAGACTTTAGTTTTCAGTTCATTTTTTAGAGTTCTAATCCCAGGCAAATAATCTAGTTAAAAAAAATATATATATGTAAAATATTTTTTTTCTTACATGTAGGAAAATGCCTTACCTGTTGAGTTTTTTTTCTGGTTGGGAAAGTTTTTTTTTTGTACTAACCATACTACCGTGAGCTTTTAGTTTTATTAAGGATGGCTGTGAATTCCTTAGAGGAGTCTTATTTATTGCAGTTAACTTATTATGTACAAAAATTATTTATTATTGTGCCTCTTTCATATGAGAGGTTAACGAGCACAGCTAAAATCCACAGCAAAGGGGTGGGAAGTATCACAGAGAAGGTGACAAATGGAGATAGTTCCTATTGCAGGAAGGGTTGAAGGTGGGAAAGAGGAGAGCTTTTATAATGGTGACTCTGAGTAAGTGTAGAGAAAATTGATTCAAACATTTGATCTGGGATCAAAGAACCTTTGTTATGAACGGTCAATGTTAAAAATATAAAACATACGGAAGCTGTTGCCTGTGAAGTCATTTGCGTACTCTGGCTGCAGAGATGTAAAAGCCAGTTCATCACTATAAACGAGGACAGATTTTTTTCTTGGGCCATATGTTTTGGAGTTTTCTCTCTTCAGAATCAGGATGGGGAGGGGGTAGAAATTACTAGTTGACATATTCTTCACTGTTGAAAATAACTGCACTGAATTCTTTTTATTTTTGATTCATTACTGCTGATCAGTTTGAAACTTTTGAACTTCCTCATAAATATCCATAAGAAATTTTTTTTTGGAAGAAGATTTTTATTTCAAAGCAGAATATTTACCATAAGTTTTAGTACTAAAATATGACTTATTGTTATGGTGTGTTATGACACATTTTTTTAAAAAGAGAATAGCAGAGAGGGCCTTGGAGAATGGTATACTTGACCTTGTTTTCTCCATATGTGAGTAGGAATGATAATCCCTGTTATGAGCCATTAAGGCAGCATCTATAAAACTCTTTGAGATCCTCAGAAGAAAAGTTTTATGTGTATGGCATTTTAATTTTATCTACGTCATTTACTAGGGATCTTGAGCAAACATTGCAATCTGATTGACTTTTTCACCTTTGTAATTATATCCTTACATGTAAACTTGTCCTAAAAATCTTTTCTGTTAAGGGAGAAAAAAAAATCACCTTTCTTTATTTGATTCAAGATTCTCCCCCATCCCATTTATACTAAGTTTTTCTAAGTTTTTTTTTTTTAATTCAACTCCTTTTATTACTGAGGGTGTTATAATTCAGTCTGGCCTAATAGAAGATGAGGATCCAATGTGATGACAATTTTGATCCCTATCAAAATTATTCTTTTGCCAAGTAAGGTTCATCATGAAAGATAGGGCAGCTCTACCTCCTGGGGAGAAATGTGGCAGTGTTGTTTGCAGTGAACGAGTAGAATTTACTTATGCTGGATCTCTTTTGAAAAGAGAATTTGATATACTGGTTGGTTAATACTGCTTGGGGAGGGTCCTATTAGAGTGCTGTTATTGTCAGGAATTAGAGGGGAGTAAGAGCCTTGGGTTCAGAGGCTTGGGGTTCAGAAAATTTCCTGTATATAAAGTGAACCTTGGCTTATAACAAATCCTATTTTATGTCCCTTAACGTGATACAGAAGAACAGGGAATGTGAGCATATGTAAGCTATTTTAAGCTGATTGATGCCAACACTAATGGGTATTCCTATTTGAAATACACTGACATCCTTTTAAAAGTCACATAGACTGAAAGTTTCTTTTGTTGGAGGCAATAATCATTGGTTCTCAACTTTTGCATGCATAGGACATCTCCTTGAGCCCCTTCCCCAAAGATTTTGACAAAGTATGTGAGTTGGGGTGCAGGAAACTTGAATTTTAATAAGCACTATAGTTGATTTTTTAGCAGGTGGTCTGAGGATATTATAATTCTAGGGCATTCTGTGAGTCTTGAAACCAGTCAGGTGATCTCTGGCAAGGTGATTTTTGCTAAGCATCTGTGTCCTCATGATGAAATGAAGATTATGACATGTAACTGTACTAATATATAACTTTTGGAGTTCTAGAAGAGATTAGGTAAGAATGACAGTACAGTCCCTGACTCAAAGTATGAACTTAATAAATGACGTTTCTAGTATGACCTAATTAGTATGCAGGTTCTGGTTGTGGGTAAAATGGAGTTAGCACATTTCTCCCTGTCTCATTCACTTGACACAGTGATAAAACCTGTACACAATGCATGGAATATCTATACATGGACTTTGAAAAGTAATCAGTAGCAGGAAAATTAGTAAAGAACACCAGAATTTTGAAATAGCTCTAAACTGGCAGTAGGTTTACCAGTTTTCCCCTCTGATTATTCCTTTACATGAACACAGCCTGAAATCTGGACGTGGGAATTGGGGTGGTACAGAGCTGACTTCCAGCAGATGTCCTTCTTCCTGGTGCAACAAGCATACAAGTGAGCTCTAATGTCCAGGAGACATTTTTCCCCTCTTCCTTGTTTCCTCACACCCCAGCCTCCAAGCAGTACTGTAGTGGCAGCAGCAGATGAGCAGGAGCCAGAACTCTGAGGAAGGAGACCTTTCCTACTTATTGCTGGGCTGTGATTCCAAAAGAGAGAGGTGAATCCTTGATGCATTTTTCCTCTATCCTCCCACTGATTGAACTCTGCCCTGAAACTATGCTGAGGAGTGGGGTAACAAGAGGAAAGCCCCGGGGAACTGGAAAGAGGTTGCCAAGGTGGAAAACCTTTAGAAAGTGATCTGTGAAGTTGTTTGTGAACTCCTGTGCTCACCGCTGAGCATATGCATTGATCTGATCCTAATCAGGACACCAGACATGTTGAAAACTGTGTTAACAAATAGACAGCTTCTCAGGTGGCAGCATGAGCGTTTAGTGGGTCACAGGTGGGACTGATTCAAAGCACTGCCAAGGCTCTGAACTAACACTAGAACCAAAGCAAGTAGAAGGTAATTTGGGACTTGTGGTCTGGATCTAACCAGGAGAACTTCTTGCTAAAAACAATAAAACAAATGTTTTCTTTAGGATTTAAACAAGACTCAGAGGCTTGTAACATAATATTCAAAATATCTGGGATACAACTCCAGATTACTCAGATTATGAAGAACCAGAACCTGCATGAGAAAAGACAATGGCAGTTCCAAGTTGACATAGATGTGGGAATGCATTCATGAAAATTTTAAAACAGCATTTATAAAAATACTCCAATAAGCATTGCAGACACTATTGAAATAAATATTTAGAAGAGTAATGTCTGGCACAGAAATAGAAGATAAGAAGAAGAACCGAGTGGACATTTTAGAACTAAAAAATACAACCACCAAATACAAGAACAAACACCTCACTAAATGAGCTCAGTAGCACAACGGAGGTAACAGAGGAGACAGTCAAGGGACTTAAAGATGGATAAATATTGGGTTGACCAAAAAGTTCATTCATATTTTCCCCTACCATTTAATGGAAACCTGAACAAACTTTCTGGTCAACCCAATAGAAATTATTCAGTCTGAACAACAGAGAGGAAAAAAGTTCCTTCCCAAAAATAAAAGAAAGAATACATATCCAGAATCTGTGGGACAATAACAGAAAAGTCTAACATTTATGTCATTGTAGTCCCAGTACAAATAAGTCCCAAATAAGATAAATCCACATAAATCTATGCCCAAGCACATAAAAATATTACTGCTGAAAACGAAAGAAGAAACATTTGAAAGCACCTAGAGAAACTAACCTATTACCTTTGGGGGAACGTGACTCTATTGATTGCAGATTTCTTGTCAGAAACTCTTGTCAGATTTCTTGTCTTTGCAAGATTTCTTGTCGGAACCTAGAGAGAAGTTGCACAGCATGTTTTAAGAGCTGAAACGAAAGACCTGTCAATGCAGAATTCTGTATCTAATGGGAATGTCTTTGAGAAATGAAAATTAAGTAGATAACCTCCCCTACATTCCCCCTTTTTCCCCATCCTTATTTTCAAAAAAAGTTTTTAATTGGATTTTTAAAAAAAAATTATTTGTTTACTTTTGCTCATACATGTGACATGTGGAATGTTATTTTCCCAAACAGGGATTGAACCCATAGCCTCTGCCTTGGAAGCACAGAACTTTAACCACTGGACCACCAGTGAGCCCCCTTCCTTCTTTTTTGAACAAACACATGTTTTATTATTTCTTTGGGGAGAAACGGTACCTATTTGTAAAGGTTCACATTTATTTAATGCATACTGTGTCAAATACTTTCACTTGCATTGTTTCATTTTGTCACAGGCAGCATTCTATTTCAAGCTCCTAAAGCGCAGTTATGACTACAGCACTTGAAGCAGTCTCTCTAGAAAGTTCTGAATGCTAGCAAAGTGGGAGACAGAAAGATCATTACTTTACCCACTATTTAACATCAACTATCAAAGAAAAAGGAAGTCTAATAAGTCAAATTTTAAGAAGGATACATGAATGCATCCCAGTTACCACTGAGGGCAAACACTAAATAGTTTTTTATGACACAATATATTCTGAGTGAGACCACATTTCTAAATTTAACATGAGGGCTAGTGAAGACACTTGCTTTTTCTTGAAATGACTTAGTCACTCTTAGCAGAAGAGGGTGGGTCTCAATTCCTGGATAAGCCTTGAGGCCAATTCTGGGATCAGGTGTGGTGACGGAGATTTTTAGAAAGGGCACTGTATGTAGCGTCACTTTTTAAAATCCAGGAGAGTAATGCTGTCTTTATTATTCCTCAAGGAAATGAATAAGTGGAACATGTGAAAGAGAAATTGTACTGTTGAGATGTTCTCTTTCCTTCAGGGAATCTTCTTCACTTCTCTCTCCTTTGTAAGATGATTAATGGCTTGATTTTATTTAAACTGTGGGAAACAAATGAAACCATTAAGTGTTTATATTTAAACCAAATACATTAATAGAGGTAGTGAAACTTTCTGTAGGCCACATGGCCTGCCCCAGCCCATAAATGCTCCTTCTGACTTTCCAACACAACTGCCAAACACTGCCTCCACACATTCTTTTTAAAACTTCTTTTCCATTCCAAATCCACTTGGTACTTTCATTATGGTCTTGTTAAAATTGCAAGATGTCCACTGGGACTTACAAGATAGATTTTCTCTTTATTGAGGAGGAGCAAAAGAGGAAGGATATAAAAGCATTTCTATTTGTTATTCCTTCAGGGAGTCATATTAAAGAAAAATAATGACAATTCTATAGGAAGAATATCTTTTAATTTGACATTGTTTTAATAGTGAGCATTTAAGGTCAGTGTGTTCGCCTCCCCTTGACTTTAGCACCTTGTACAACATCCTGGATAGGACTACTGGGACAGATAATATTATTTTATTTACATGTGGAACAAATAAGGGAATGTACCTACAAGATATATATTGATTATGGGCTTGACGTAAGTGCAGAGATGCACTTACGATATTTGTTTTTGGAATAAGGTCTGTTTTACCCAAGTTTGTATCCATAGTCCAGTTTCTTCTAGACAAGACTTACTGTGAGAATCTAATAACTCCTTTCCTATCTTCTCATAAATAGGTACAAGATATTATGGAGGTCTGAGAACTTTTCCTGTGTTCCTATATGTAGGTACTTGCTTAAATGTAGTTAAAAACTTCTTAAAGATGACAAACCCAGTCACCAGTATGACCCATCTAGTTGCATAATCCTTCCCTATATATATCCATGTTAAGAGGTTTAAAGCCGCTCTTCCACTGGAGGCCTACACGCCGCCGCTGGGGCTGCCGCCATGTCTCTAGTAATCTCTGAGAAGTTCCAGCACATCTTGCGAGTACTCAACACGAACATCGATGGGCGGCGGAAGATTGCCTTTGCCATCACTGCGATTAAGGGTGTGGGGCGAAGATATGCTCATGTGGTGTTGAGGAAAGCAGACATCGACCTCACCAAGAGGGCAGGAGAGCTCACCGAGGATGAGGTGGAACGTGTGATCACCATTATGCAGAATCCACGCCAATACAAGATCCCAGACTGGTTCTTAAATAGAGAGAAGGACGTGAAGGATGGAAAATACAGCCAGGTCCTGGCCAGCGGTCTAGACAACAAACTTCGTGAAGACCTGGAGCGACTGAAGAAGATTCCGGCCCACAGGGGGCTGCGCCACTTCTGGGGACTTCTGTCCGGGGCCAGCACACCAAGACCACAAGCCGCCGTGGTCGCACTGTGGGTGTGTCCAAGAAGAAATAAATGTGTGGGCGTTGTGTTAATAAATAGTTTATACAGTAAAAAAAAAAAAAAAAAAAGAGGTTTAAAGCCTAGCAAGGAATGATCTTGGGATGGAGTGGTAGGCCCTGAACTCTAGTACCCAGAGGCAGGTACACAAAAATTTTGTGAGTTACACTTTAAAATTATTTTTCCCTTTTAGATTTTGAATTTGCCTGAACTGATCAATGATTCCAAGTATAGAACTAACCACCTTCGGGTACAGAATAGAAAAGAACTTATTAAAATATTATCAACACGGTAAGTTTCGCTCTGCTCTGTACATTTAAGAATTCATATGTTATCGACATTTATCTGATATTTTTTGGTGTTCTCTTCAGCTTATTTAGATTAACTTAAAAATATCTTTCATTTCACAGAATTGGTTAGTGGAAATATGTTTTACTTTGTATGAAAGCATTTTACATGTCTTATAAAGTACTGCATCATAACAATGATATAAATAAGAAAGTCACAATAACTTAAGTTGCTTCTCTATGATATGTGTTTGGCTTTAGTTGATCATAAATAGGAACAATAATAATTCAACATCATTTTTTACATTTACTGTATGAAATGCTCTACATATATAAGCTCATTTAAACCTTGTAATAATCCTGTGAGAGAAGTTCTATCATTCTTACTTTATAGATAAGGAAACTGAGACCAGGGAGGTTTAGTGAAGAGTTTGTTGGCTTCTCCTGCGTAGTTTGTCATGATGATGTTTTAAAAATGGCAGATTGAGTTGTGGATCATAAAGGATTAATGCTAATCAGATAGAGTATTTGATTTCTAAATTATTTCATTCATGTCAGGTTATGCTTTTGTTAAAACCTATACTAGTTTTTCAGGTTTGCCCCAGAAAAAATAATTCATACTTTTTCCTATCAGTTTCACTTTTGTTTACATCTAAACTTCTCAGTCTAATGGAATAGAATGTGATTTTTGTGGATCTAAATACCCATATGTACTGTTCTTTAGTATGGAATATTTGTTCTCATCACACAGTAAACTAAGAACTTTTGTTCAAATACCATGTCTTGTCTTTTGAAAAAGGCGCTTGTGTTTCCATGTAGCATAGATATATCACATGTCTTAGGCTCACAGATGTATAGAACAAACTAGTGATTACCAGTGAGGATGTTGGGGAGGGGCAGTGTAGGAGTTGGGGACTGGGAGGTATAGCCTACTGAGCGCAAGATAGGCTACATGGATACTGAACAACATGGGGAATATAGCCAATACTTTGTAATAACTAAATGGAATGTAAGTTATTTAAAATAGATAATCAAGACCTACTTTAAAAAAAGAAAGACAAACAAGGGGACTTGCCTGGCAATCCAGTGATTAAGACTTCACCTTTCAATGCAGGGAGTGCAGGTTAGATTCTTGGTCAGGGCGCTAAGATCTCACATGCCTTGTTGTCAAAAAACTAAAACATAAAATAGAAGCAATACTGTAACAAATTCAATAAAGACTTTAAAAATAGCCTACATTAAATAATATTAAAACAAACACATGACATCAAAACTTCTTAGAAAAAAACTTCTAATGTTACATCTATTTGTTCCCTTATTTAGGGATTTCTACACAAGTCAGCATTCATTACCTAGTTGGTCTTCCCTGGATTTTAAGCGCTCCTCTACACTGCTTGTATCTCCTCCTTCAATCAATGGGGCCTCTGTGTGTGGGACTGATATGCACAGAAGAGGGCAATAAGAATCGGGCTCCCCTTCTTTGGTCATTAGTTAAATAAAACTCAGATTCTACTGCAAAGCCAGAGAGCCCTCAGTCATTAACCTTTCACCCAATGAGAATCGGCCATTTAGCTCTGCTTTTTGCTTCTTTGCCTCTCATGCAGTTTTTAATTCTTTAATATGACTTTTCCCTTTCACACAACAGTTACCAAGTTTCAATAATAGACACTTGTGAGAACCTTATCAAAAGCTCTTTGATAGTCTAAATAAATTATATCCATGCTGTGAGAAGAGTGGACCCAAGAAAAATACAAAACCATAGGCAAATGCAAGTGTCCTCTTGTTTCTGAATTGTCAGCACTTTTACAACTTCAAGAACCACAACATTATTGGTTTCCTATGTCCTAAAACTTGTATTCTTTGCTAAATTCTGCTCTGTACAGACTTTTAACATCATCTGTAACAGTTTAATTTCTAATTTCTCTCTTTGGGGTGAGTTAAATAACCTGACACCTTCTTCTTTCTACTCTTATATACCCAGAAGAGTTTCAGCATTTTGGATCCCATAGGTTCTTGTGTCTTTATTCAGACTTTAGGAATCAAACATGTAAAGAAGAGGCTAGAGGGTAGTCTTAAGAGAGGAGACTTAATCGAGGAGGTCCCAATCATCATACAGCCTGCAGTTAAAACACAGACTACTACTACAAGGCCCTTGGTTGCCTGGGGGCCAGAGTCTCTGCTCTCTTTAATTGCTGTATGGATGTGTTTTGGTGGTGCTTTGTGGGATGCAGTTCTTCAGTCTCTTCTCAAGTCTTGTCTTCTCCATGGTGGATCAAATAGTAATGACCAGGGAAGATTAGCATAGTGGTTTCGTCCCTTTAATAACCTTTTCATTTGCTTTTCTGAACAAATGTCCATGGGTTCATTAGTACCATTAGTTACTGGGCTTTTGTAAGTGTGTGTTAGTTGCTCAGTCGTGTCCAACTCTTCGCTCAGTCATGTCCAACTCTTTGCAACCCCATGGACTGTAGCCTGCCAGGCTCCTCTGTCCGTGGGATTTCCCAGGCAAGAATACTGGAGTGGATTGCCATTTTTTCCTCCACAGGATCTTCTTGATCCAGGGCTTGAATCTACTGTGTTGCAGTCAGATTCTTTACCAGCTGAGCCACCTGGGAAGCCCTGGCTTTCAGAAGTCTCTGTGAATGTTAAAAATATCTCATTTTCATGATTTTATGTTTTTCTAGTATTCAAAATATTAGTGGCTCTATATTAATTAGAGTATTAAGTCTGGGTGTTTTAGTATGACATTATGGCCTTCCACAATCTGCCATGACCTTTCCTTTACACCTTTTCTCAGTATAAAGAATAGTATAAAGAAGTAGGGGGTGGGGGATGGCAGGAACATCATGCTGTAAAAGTTTCAATATACTTTATGATAAAGGAGTTCCTTAAACTTGAGAAACAAAGGAAAGTATGTGACCATAAAATGAGTTAGCTTATCAACAACTTCTATTTTCTGTCTAAACTGATGATAGATCTTTTTTTCTGTCCAATTTTATTGAGATATAATTGATATACAAAGTTGTATTAGTTTAAGTCATACTGATAATGGTTTGTATGTGTATATATTCTGAAATGATGATTATAATAAGTTTTAGTTAGCATCTATCATATCAGAGTTACAAATCTTTTTATTCCCTTGTGATGAGAACTTTTAAGATCCACTCTCTTAGCAACCATCAAATACAATACAGTATTATTACCTATAGTCACCATTGTTGTTGTTCTTTAGTAGCTAAGTTACATCTGACTCTTTGTGGCCCCGTGGACTATAGCCCATCAGGCTTCTCTGTCCATGGGATTTTCCTGGCAAGAATACTGGAGTCGGTTGCCATTTCCTTCCCCAGGGAATCTTTCTGATCCAGGGATAGAACCCATGTCTCCTGCATTGCAGGCAGATTCTTTACCACTGAGCCACCAGGGAAGCCCAAAGTCACCATGCTGTATATTATATCCTCAGGAGTTATTTATCTTGTAACTGGAAGTTTGTACCTTTTGACCACCTTCACCTATTTTCCCAACCCTGAAGAGATGTCTTGAAGGGAATATTCTAGCTGATAGAGTTCAAAGTTTTCAAGCAACTTAGAGTTAGCAAAACATTCATCACATGAAGAGACTTGAGGGCCTCAAGAGTTTCAGCAGAAAATGCTTCTCCATTGTTCATTCTCTTACTCATCTATTTAGCCCTTTTACTGACTACCTACTATGTGTCAGTGACTGTTTTGAGCTCTAGGAAAATGACATTACAAACCAACATAAAAATTCCTATATTCCTGGATTTTCATTAGAATAAACCTTGTAGACTGTCTATAAGACTGGTAAGGCCTCTTCCATAAAAACATTTGTTTTTATATGCCTCAGAAATTAGTTGTTCATATTTTTCATATAGTGAGTGAAGTCTTGAAGTCATTCAGTAGTGTCCGACTCTTTGCGACCCCACGTACCGTAGCCTATCAGGTTCCTCCATCCATGGGATTTTCCTGACAAGAATACTGGAGTCGTTTCTATTTCCTTCTCCATAAACTTTTTGTAAATTTTGCTTCATAAAAGTATTGCAGCTACAGGCTGTTAATTATTAATTGTCCTTTCTTTTGAGCATGTTATAGTGCACATGCTACAAGTTTTGTGTGTGTGGTTTTCCTATCATTTCTATAGAAAAGCATGTTTTTTTGGGTAACATTAGCTACATTGCCATGTGAATATGCCATGCTTTTTCTTGTCTGCTATTAAATATTATGTCATAAAACTTTCCCTTAATGCCCGTAGACACCTTTTTCTGCCTGTATTTCTGTTTTAGAAAATCTTCAAAATATATAAAAATGTAAAAAAAAAAAACCAAAACACAAAATATATAAAAATGTAGAGGGATTTTTGAGAGTGAATTTGCACTTTAGGCAACTTAAAAAAACTCTACTATGTGATGGACTCACAGTGCTTATTAAAAAAAGAAAAAAACAAAAAAACTTCTTACCCTTTTCATCTAACTTGATATCCGAAAGTGGAAACAGAAGCATTTATGGATTTTTACAAAACCTGCTCTCCTAAATACACATGACATTTCCCTCTTGGGTTTCAAAATCTTCTCTCCAAAGCATTTTTACCAAGTTTTGATTAATTTCCTGAGTAATTTCCCAAAGTAACTTTCCTGCCTATGGCAAGCATTCATTTAAATGTTTTAGAATCTGGTAATTCTCTTTGAGTTTTCTGAAATTCATAAATTCTTTAGAAAGTGCCTACCAGAAATGTCAGTCACTTACCTCCCTTTTCTGTTATTCTTGCTAAATTCAGTTTGATGCTACTCTCTGAGCATGGTCCGGCCCATTCAGGAAGGCAGCTGCATGTTTTTGTCATCAGCTGGGTTTTCCACAGCCGGCACACACACAGTCCCCCTCAAGTGCTCTCAGGTGTTACTATTCCCCAACTGTCGCCACGAGCACTTTTTTTTTTTTTTTTTTAATTTAAAGGTGGAAGGCTTTCCTCTTGAGCTTGCCATTTTATCCAGGGTGTTGCAGAAAGTCTGTTTACCCAGCTGCTAAGACCAAAAACGAGACGAAGCTAAAGCATGCTAAAGGTCAGTTCCCAGCTAAAACACAGAAGAAGAGATATAATGGAGACTCATCCAGGGCCTGTTACAACAAACCCCTTCTTTGCAAAGCTGAGGAGCAACAAACTCCTCATCCTGTGCCACCCACACGCAGGACCAGCATCTTTGCAATAGTTCAGACCTTGCAGGAGAGACTGAAAATTACGATATATATTGATGCTAAGAAGAGAAGGATTAAGATGATGTATTAGTAGCTGGGGAGAAACAGAAGGGAGACATGAAATGAAGATGAAGGAAAGGAGAAATGAAAGGGAAAATAGAAATACAATTCCCTTTATTCCTCCCGCTTCCTCTCTTCATTTCTAGTGGCCACTGATTATATGCCCTTGTCCTGTAGATGCAGAGATGATAGAAGTGGTGGGCTCTTGATCTGAGTAGGAAAACAAACAAATAAAGCAATGAACTAAGTAGTGCGTGTGAAGTGCCACTGTGCACATACACCCAGGGTGCCAGGAGCTCAGAGAAGGGGTAGTTTCCTCAATTTGGGCAAGCCAGGGAAGGCTTCCTGTAGGCAGTGTCACCTGAAATGAGTCTTAAAGGACAAATAGAAATAGAAATAGGCAGGTAAAGAAAAAAGATAGTTCCAAAGAGGAAATATCAAACTGAGTGTAATTTTATACAGAGAAAAAAATTAATCATAGGAGAAGAAAAGAAAGTAGCTTGGAGAAAAACTGATAACTTTTAAATTGCTTTTTGAAAAATGCCACACATATTAAGGAAGTATATATCAGTACAGTCCTGGTGAAGACACTCCTAAAATGTTGGTTGTGCTACGTTGTCATAAATAAAATGACAGTGTCAAATAAATTACCTTTTATTTTTAGAGTACTATGGCAATTCCTTCAGTAAAACAAATCATTATTTTTGTTTTAGAATGATCTGAGTTTTAAGTTAAGTAATTGAATATCTACTTATTTTTAGACTTTTCTATATTAAAATATCGTGAAATTAAATGCCTTAGTTCAGAGCCTTCTAAACATAGGTACTAAACAAATATTTGCTAAACTGAATTCAGAACTTATCAAAGAGCTTCTTCATCTCTTTAAATTTGATGTCAGGTCATTTTTAATAGACTTGTTCAGAATATTGGAGAGTTGGACCTGGAACATTTTGGGGGCTGTTGATGGAAGGCTTGTGACTTCAAAGATGCCTAAATATAATGTTAATTTTTAAAACCTGACATCTTGGCTCCATTAGCCAAATTTGGTCATTTCACTGCCCTGACTAGATCTTTCATAGAGTCCCCACAGCTTTGAGGATAGTTTAAACTATTTATCTTAACATATGTAATTGCATCTCCCACTTTTGCCTTAGAACCGTCTTCTAATTTAGCCTGGTCTTTTAATCTGCCGTGTCTTTGCATATGCTCATTGCTTTTCACTAAAATGATGAAGTTTCTTTGTCCTTTAAAATGAGCACAAATTTGGGGAGCTTTTCCTATCATTTGTCTGTTTTAAGCGGCTCCTCCTATGTTGCTGTGTGAAAGCATCTATTACACTCACCTGTCATTCATCCTCCTCCTTGACAAGACAGTACATTTCTTAAGGTAGAGACTAGCTTTTGATTTTCAAAGATTTTTTTTTTAAGAGCAGCTTTAAGTTATAGCAAAACTGAGAGGGAAGCACAAAGGGTTCCCATATACTCTCTGCTCTCCTATTTCCTGCCTCCCCCAACCTCTCCACTATCAACATTCCTCACCAGAATGGTACATTAGTTATAATTGATTCACCTACATTGACACATCATAAGAGACTATGTCGTTTTAAAAATTTTTATTTCTAGTGCATATTTAGGTTCCTGACACTAGGTGTTCTTTGAGTTAGTGAACACATGAATTATTGCAAAGCCATCCAAATTTGGCAAACCGGCTAAAGGAAAAAGACCCAATGTCAGGTAAAGTAAAAAAATGTCAGGTAGCTAGAAATGACAACTCTTTCTAAATGCATCTAGGAGTCCTGTGTTATGATCACAGAATGTCAAAAGACCTAAAAACCAGAGTCTTCCACTGACTCTGTGGACTTGAGTGAATCCTCTGATTGCTCTGAGCCTCAGGTTCTCTTGTATACAGTGTGTCTAATAATACCTAAATCATGTTGAGAATTAAAAAACGGAACAGGCATGAAAGCTGCCAGCACGGCCCTTGGCATACAACAGTGTTCAGCATATTATAGGAGAATCTCAATCCTCAAGAATCATAAAATCCTAATTTTTTGCCATCAGAGTTCTCCTATATCCTTTTTTTTTATTCATAGATGCCATGTTTTGAGAGATTTTTCTCTTCCAAACTGTAATTATTATATGAATTACCTTTCACAATTTTTATTTAATAAAGTTTCTTTTAACTGCCAATCACATTCTGATTAGGATGATATGACTAATGTTATTGTACTGATTTGATTTAATTTTACAGAAATAAAGCATGACATTCTACTTGGCCTCTATGATCCTGTTGCAGCTAAATATATTATTTCTGTTCAACTTAAAAAAATTAAAAATAGCTCACAAGATTCAGGAATACATTTAATTTTGTACAATGATCTTAATAACGGTTTGTTTTTTCTTTTTTTCAAACCCAAAGTGGGCTCATATACTATTCCTTTCAAGAAATACTGTTTTTCAGTGTAGGCAATGAATTTGGAACTTGTGAACATTCCACTTAAATTATTCCATGCATTTGTGGTTGTACCATCATAAATAATGAAACACTTTAGTGTGTTTCTGAGTTGCTATGCTGTGTTAACAGCTTCTAGGAAGAGCTTCAATCAGGGGCTTTGAACTCTGAAATAAAATGTATCCATGAGTTTTCCTGTGTCATTTTTATGGTTAAGTTTTTCAAAGTTTTAATGGGTATCTCTGGCCTTCCTGAAAGCTGTTTGACTTTACCTTCTGTTAAATAACATCTATTGTGCTTGTGCTTAGTTGCTCAGTCATGTCTGACTCTTTGCTACCCCATGGACTTCTCTATCCATGGGAATCCTCCAGGCAAGAATACTGGAGTGAGTTGCCATGCCCTTCTCCAGGGGATCTTCCCAACCCAGGGATCAAACCCAGGTCTCCTGCATTGCAGGAAGATTCTTTACTGTCTAGGCCACCAGGGAAGCCCAAGTATCCTTAATTTTAATTTCTAGTAAAAAAATAAAACCACCACATATTTTTATCTCTTGCCTCTTCCCCTACCCCATCTTAAATCCCCATTTCAGTCCTCCCTCCTGCCTGCCTTCCATGGCCCCACCTTCCTGTCCTTATCCTGTCTTTCACAATTTGAACTCTTTTACTATTAAAATAATAGGTAGATATCATGTATCACCTTCCTATGTGGGTTTTACCTTTTTGCAGGAAGGCTTCATTGAACAGTGGTTTGCTTAAAGAACAGGAAGGGTTTTATCAGTGGCTGCCTACATGATGTAATTTAGAAGAGCTGGAAGGAACCTCTATTCCATGGAATATAACTGTTCCTTACACATAATTTTCTGGTTTCAGAAATTCTACAATTATAGATTTGAGGGACTTAAAATTTGCTTCGCTCTGAAGCTTCAACAGCACAGGAGGAGTTAAAGCATGAAGTCTTATTCCTTAGAGTAAATAAAATTTCCCAGTTCTTTTCTTCAGACTTGATTTTAATATGGGAGAGACAGAGAATTCACCAAAGCCCTGGCTGCCTAAGGTGGGTGAAAAGCAGAATTAAGGCCCAGAGCAGTCGGGGACCTCAGAGATTAAGTTTCCTCACTGACACTTTTGCCAGGGCTGGGAGGCTGTGGAAGTCTCTTTTAACCCTGATTAATTCCTCCCCTTTCTAAACCTGGCAACCATTGACTCTCCCATGTCTACATGTTTTTAATATAACATAGAGAAACTTATTGTTTTCTCCCACAGAAACTTTTATGTTGGTCTAATATTCTCTTTCCCATGTGATCCCACTTTAAAATCTCTTCTGCCAGCCTTTCCCCCACTCCCTGACTTCTATTAGGATCTTATGAGGTTGAATTTTATGTGATTTATATATATTCTCAGCATACATATTTAGTTTATTGTAACCTCCCCCCTAAACCTTACATAAAGCTTCAAATTGTATCATTGAAGGTTTATCTGGCATGTACTGCAGAGGGCTGATTTGGATAAATGGATGTGACATTTGCTGAGGGTCACATTTGTTTTCTTATGCATTCCGTGGCAGCTCTGCCATTATCAGCTAATAGATGGTCCCTTGTAAAATGTCTATATTTTATGTGGTACATTTTCTGAATGTTGGTTGTTTGGAGATAGATTTAAGTGGCTATGTGTTGTTACTATAAAATCAGCCTGAAGGGAGAAAGAATGAAAGAAACCCAGTCCTGGAATGCATCCTTTTGGCTTACAGAATGCAAAAGGACCCACTGCAACTCCAAACAACCTCCTCGCGACCAGGGCTCTTTCCACCCTGTTAGGAGAATTCTTTGTGACTGAGAATCAAATGATGTCTTTAAGTGAGTCAGGGTGGAATGGAATGTCATCCCACTCCTACTTTCCTCCTACTTTTTTCCAGGAGGGCTATAAACCATTCCACACTGCCTTTTAGTAGAAAGAATTAGGTGGTAGGGGTGGGATATTTATATGTTTGTGCGGGTGGGGTGGGGGGTGAATGATGGTGGAGAGAGGGCGTCCAGTAAACTCTGTTTCGCTGGATAAAACATTTAATACCCTCATCTCTCCATTGGAACTTAATGTATATTTTTAGATTTATAGAATGTTAGAGTCCTAAACACTTGGAGAGCTGGATAGAACTTCGGATATCATGGAACTTAACCCCTTCCTATGTGTAAGAATTTGGAATTTAACGGCATCATGACCAGAGACCCCTTGAAATCTGGTGGGAGATTCCACAAAGCTTGAAAGGCTTTCCTTTTAGAAGGATGTAGGCACAGCTCTCCAGACTTTGTTGGCTGACCTTCTTTTGCTCTTGACTTTTGAATTGGATAGAGAATCTGGAGTTTGACTCAGTCTCCTGACACTCAGACTCCCAGACTCATTCTTGCCCTGCCCAATTTCCTGCCTGCCTTTAGCTCAGACTGAGTTCTATTCTGCAATGACTTTGCCCTCCACTTGGGTCCTATGCTTATCTCTTTTTAGCTTCAGCTTTGCAGCATAGGCCTTCCTTGGTCCTTTGATCTTACACCAACTGATGTTTCTAGGAAGAATGGACTCCACCTCTCTCCCAGTGCTGACAGCTGACATGCCTGCTGATTTCCACCAGCTGTCCAGCATCCTGGAACATTCCCTAGTGACCAGCTGCTCCTGGCCATCTTCACCTGGACAATCCACGGTAGTTTTGGCAAGCTGCTCACTGCTTCCAAAGCCAGACTAGACCTACCTTAGTTCTAGTTTAATATATTTTCCCCAATATCACACAGCTCACTGGTGAGGCTCAAATTGGAATCTCCTGATTATCAATGCCTTTTCCATAGTACTCACAGGGCAATCATTACTCTTTTTTATAACTAGGAATTTTTTGTTTAGAATAATCTTGGCTAGGAAAAGAAACTTCAGTGAACATTCTGCACCTCCCTCCCACCAGGCACACAAACACACACACACACACAAACTTTTTATCTTTCAGTTTATATAAATTTGCATTTTTCTTAATGACTTTTCTTCCCTCTATTGTGAATTGTTTTTCTTTTCTCATCTGCTAACTTTGGAAAAAGAAAAATCCAGACATTGGAATGTCTGAGTTTATTTAAGTCTCAGTACTCCGTTCAGTTTAATGAAGGGAAACAAAAAAAGGAAAATCAGAATGCTGGCCTGGCTCTTTGTGGCTCTGGGATTGGCCCTTTTTGGTGGTCACTGATAATATGCTGTATTTGGAAAATAAGAGTAATCGGTGGTTCCAATCTATTTTTAAACACATTAAAATATAGAAATATGTTCTAAAATACAGACATTTAGAACTATTAAAAACAGAAATGTGAGAAACATAATCATTTTGTAATAATATAAAATACATTTTCTAAAATATAAAAATAAAAAGATTTATTTAGTATATTTCACAAAGTAGAAGTAGTAGACATAGGTCACATTGCACAAGCTGCTAACAGAGAGCACATATTCTTTTTTAGTGTCTATTTATGCAACATTTATAAATACTGATTACAGACTAGGTTACAAAGAAGATATTATTAATAGTAAACCTCAAGAAAGTTAGTTCAAAAAATAACCATAATGAAATATTCTGAAAATTAATAACAAATTTCAATAGATAAAACACAACATGTAAGCAAAAAAATTTAACTTGGGATGAAAATTTTAAAATCATATTTAACTATTATGATAGAGTAGTCCATCCTAAAATTTGCTGTTTTAAAATGTATCTGAAAACTTTTTCTATGAAGAGTTAGATAGAAAATACTTTAGGCTCTGTGGACTTTGTAGTCTATATCATAGTTACTTTACTATTGCAGTGAGATGGCAACCATAGAGAATAATGAATCAACGTAACTGTATTCCAAAAAAACTTTATCTACGGACATTGAAAATTGAATTTCATGCATTTTTCATGCATTATGAGATACTATTCTTTGATTTCTTTCAATCATTTTAAATATATCCATTTTTTATTGAGAACAAAGAATTTACTCTCAGCAATTTTCCTCCATATCATATAACAGCATTAGCTATAGTCAACATGTTATATATTACATCCCTAGTATTTATTTATTTTATAGCTGGAAGTTTATAAATTTTGAACACCTTCTTCCAGTTTCCCTTCCTTACTCTTTGCTTCTGTTTACCACAAGTCTGGTCTCTTTTTCTGAGTTTTATTTTTTTTTTTTAAGTACTACATCTAAGTGAGATCATATAGTATTTGTCTTTCTCTGTCCGACTTATTTCACTTAGCATAAGATTTTCTCATTTTTAATGTCTGAATAATAATCCATTGTCTATATTAACCACAATTTCTTTATCCATTTATCTGTTTGTGGACAGTTTGTTTCCATGCATTGGCTATAGCAGATAATGCTGCTGTGCACACTGGGATGTAAATATCTTCTCAAGTTAATGTTTTCATTTCCTTTGGATGTATCCCCAGACATGGAATTGCTGGATTATGTAATAGTTCTATTTTTAACTTTTTGAGGATCCTCCATAGCATTTTCCATAGTGCTTACCAATTTACAAGCCTGCCAACAGTCCAAAAGAGTTCCCTCTTCTTCACAGCTATGACAGCATTTGACATTTCTTTCTTTTTGATGATGCCATTCTAACAAGACATCCTGGAAGGTAAAGTCAAGTGGGCCTTAGAAAGCATCACTACAAACAAAGCTAGTGGAGGTGATGGAATTCCAGTTGAGCTATTTCAAATCCTAAAAGATGATGCTGTGAAAGTGCTGCACTCAATATGCCAGCAAATTTGGAAAACTCAGCAATGGCCACAGGACTGGAAAAGGTCAGTTTACATTCCTATCTCAAAGAAAGGCAAGGCCAAAGAATGCTCAAACTACTGCACAATTGCACTCATTTCACAAGCTAGTAAAGTAATGCTCAAAATTCTCCAAGCCAGGCTTCAGCAATACATGAACCGTGAACTTCCACATGTTCAAGCTGGTTTTAGAAAAGGCAGAGGAACCAGAGATCAAATTGCCAACATCCGCTGGATTATTGAAAAAGCAAGAGAGTTCCAGAAAAACATCTACTTACGCTTTTTGACTATGCGAAAGCCTTTGACTGCGTAGATCACAATAAACTGGAAAATTCTGAAAGAGATGGGAATACCTGACCATCTGACCTGTCTCTTGAGAAACCTGTATGCAGGTCAGGAAGGAACAGTTAGAACTGAACATGGAACAACAGACTGGTTCCAAATAGGAAAAGGAGTACGTCAAGGCTATATATTGTCACTGCTGAGTGACATCATGATAAATGCTGGGCTGAAAGAAGCACAAGCTGGAATCAAGACTGCCGGGAGAAGCATCAATAACCTCAGATATGCAGATGACATCACCCTCATGGCAGAAAGTGAAGAGGAACTAAAAAGCCTCTTGATGAAAGTGAAAGTGGAGAGTGAAAAAGTTGGCTTAAGGCTCAGCATTAAAGAAACTAAGATCATGGCATCTGGTCCCATCACTTCATGGGAAATAGATGAGGAAACAGTAGAAAAAGTGTCAGACTTTATTTTTTTGGCCTCCAGAATCGCTGCAGATGGTGATTGTAGCCATGAAATCAAAAGATGCCTACTCCTTGGAAGAAAAGTTACAGCCAACCTGGATAGCATATTGAAAAGCAGAGACATTACTTTGCCAACAAAGGTTCATCTAGTCAAGGCTATGGTTTTTCTAGGAGTCATGTATGGAAGTCAGAGTTGGACAGTGAAAAAGGCTGAGTGCCGAAGAATTGATGCTTTTGAACTGTTGTGTTGGAGAAGACTCTTGAGAGTCCGTCCCTTGGACTGCAAGGAGATCCAACCAGTCCATCCTAAAGGAGATCAGTCCTGGGTGTTCATTGAAAGGACTGATGTTGAATTTGAAACTCCAATACTTTGGCCACCTCATGCAAAGAGCTGACTCATTGGAAAAGACCTTGATGCTGGGAAGTATTGGGGGCAGGAAGAGAAGGGGAAGACAGAGGATGAGATGGCTGGATGGTATCACGACTCGATGGACATGGGTTTAGGTGGACTCTGGGAGTTGTTGATGGACATTGAGGCCTGGCGTGCTGTGGTTCATGGGGTTGCCAAGAGTCGGACACAACTGAATGACTGAACTGATACTGAACTGATACTGATTCTAAGAAGCATAAGTTGATGTCTTATTGTGGCTTTAATTTGCATTTTCTTCGTGACTAGTGATATTACGTATCTTTTCATGTGCCTTTTGGCCATTTGTATGAATTCTTTGAAGTCATATCTATTCAGGTCCTTTGCCTATTTTTTTAAATTGGGTTATTTGGATTTTGCTATTTAATAAATTATTTATATATTTTGAATATTAACCCATTTTCATGTATATAGTTTGTGAATTTTTTTTCTCATTCCACAGGTTGTCTTTTCACTTTGTTGATGGTTTCTTTCACTGTGCAGAAGCACTTTGATACTGTCCCACTTGATATTTCAATATTGTTTCTTGTACTTTAGGTGTCATATCCATAAAATCATTGCCAGCACCATTGTCGAGGAGCTTTATTTCTCTGTGTTTTCATCTTGAAGTTTCATGGTTTCAGATCTTACATTTAAGTCTTTAATTCATTTAAACTAATATTTGTGAGTGGTATAAGATACAGGCATACTTTCATTCCTTTTACATGTGAATATCCAGTTATTCCAGTTTCATTTGATTAAAACTCTGTCTCTTTTTCACTGAGTATTCTTGGCTCGCCTTTGAAATATTTGTTGACCCTATATGCTCGGGTGTATTTCTGAGCTCTCCATTCTATTCCACTGGTCTATTTGTCTGTTTTTAATGCCAGTACCATATTGTTTTGATGACTACAGCTTTATAGCATTGCTTGAAATCAAGAAGTGTGATACCTCCTGTTTTCATCTTTCTCAGGATTTCTTTGGCTACTCAGGTTCTTTTGTGGTTTCATATAAATTTCAGAGGTGTTTTTCTACTTCTGTAAAAAAATGTCCTTGGGATATTGATGGAATTTGAGTTGAATTTATAGATGGCTTTTGATGGTATTGACATTTTAACTATATTAATTCTTCTTGGACTGCAAGGAGATCCAGCCAGTCCATCCTAGAGGAGATCAGTCCTGGGTGTTCATTGGAAGGACTGATGTTGAAGTTGACTCCAGTACTTTGGCCACCTGATGCGAAGAGCTGACTCAATGGAAAAGACCCTGATGCTGGGAAAGATTGAGGGCAAGAGGGAAAGGGGACGACATAGGATGAGATGACTGGATGGCATCATCAACTCGATAGTCATGCGTTTGGGTAGACTCCAGGAGTTGGTGATGGACAGGGGGGCCTGGCGTGCTGCAGTTCATGGGGTCGCAAAGAGTAGGACACGACTGAGCGACTGAACTGACCTGAATCCATGAAGATGAAATACTTTTTTGTTTATTTTTGTTTTTATTATTTTCTTTCATCAGAACCTTGTAAGTTTCATAGTGGAGATCTTTCTCTTCTTCATGCAAATTTATTCCTAAGTATTTTATTGTTTTTGAATCTATTATAAGTGAGATTAATTTCCTTATTTTTATTTTCCTTCACTTATCTCTGTTCTAATCTTTATTGTTTTCTTTCTTCTTCTAACTTTTGGCTCAGTTTGTCTTTCTTTTCTTAGTTCCATAAGGTATTCATTTTTAGCTCCAGGGTTGTATAAGAAGAGGTGGACTAAATGTGCTCCGTTGGTCATAGTTTTCAAGCCCTTGTTCTGAAACATCAGTGATTTATTATTATTATTGCAATTCTGAGGGTTGACTGGGTGGTTCTGCTGGACTTGGAGGAGCCCGTTTATGTGATTGTTTTCCGTTAGATGGTTATCTGAGCTAGAAAGCCCAGGATGGCCTCACTCATTTGACTGATTGGGGTTGGCTGCTGGCTGCGAGGAGTGACTTGGATCTCTTCCTCATCTTTTTCACCTGTCGAGCTAGAGAGGCTTTCCTTCCTACATGGTGATCTTTAAACACTTGTTAAAAACCCAAAAGCAGAAGCAACAAAGCCTCCTGAGGTGTTGGCTCTAGAACTTGTACAGTGTCTCTTCCATCACATTTAATTATTCAAAATGAGTCATAAGGCCAGTTCACATTCAAGCTGAAGACAAATAATGTGCTAATGAGTATTATGAATCTCTTTGGAGAAATGTAGCAAGCAGTGATTTCCAAACTCACATGGCCAGAAAAAGTTTCTTTCCCCTTCTTACTTCACTAATCCCAATTCCTATTAACACATCAAATGATCCTAGTGTACCTTGGAATACAGTTTGGGAAATAAGATAATCTAATCTAATCTAATTTAGAGAAATAGGTATTAAAATGGTATCAGATAGAATTTTATATTGAAATAATACACATTACATTACACTACCCTACAATTAAGTAGAGCTTATCTTGGTTATTAAAGTTAGAAAATCTAGGACTTGAACTTGTGTAGGAGTTCTGAGTTGTACTGTTGTATTACACTAGAGTGGAATTTATGTGTTTCTTGGACTGGATGCTTTATTTTAATACTGGCACAAAAGAATTATGTGTTCATTACCTAAGACAAATTGGAAAGTCTGTGGGACCTTTCCCAGATTTTATCCAGGATTTGGTAAATACTAAATTTAGAGAATGAGTTGGAAATTGGGAGAGAAAATAAAGTTCATCTCTGAATATGTACTACCACCTATAGGTTGTTTACTAAAATGATTTATGAAGAAAGTATTAAAAATAATACTGCATATTATATTAAAGGAATAATTTTTAAAAATTAATTTATTTGTTTTAATTGGAGGCTAATTACTTTATAATATTGTAGTGGTTTTTGCCATACAGTGACATGAATCAGTCACGGGTGTACATGTGTCCGCCATCCCAAACCCCCCTCCCATCTTCCTCCCCATCCCATCCCTCTGCGCTGTCCCAGTGCATCAGCTTTGATTGTCCTGTTTTAGGCATCAAACTTGGACTGGTCATCTATTTCACATATGATAATATACATGTGTCAATACCATTGTCTGAAATCATCCCACCCTCGCCTTATCCCAGTGTCCAAAAGTAATTTATATCTGGGTCTCTTTTGCTGTCTCCTGTATTGGGTCATCTTTACCATCTTTCTAAATTCTATATATATGCATTAATATACTGTATTGGTGTTTTTCTTTCTGACATACTTCACTCTGTATTTTAGGCTGCAGTTACATCCACCTCATTAGAACTGATTTAAATGCATTCTTTTTAATAGCTGAGTAATATTCCATTGTGTATATGTACCACAGCTTTCTTATCCATTCCTCTGCCGATGGACATCTAGGTTGCTTCCATGTCCTGGCTATTGTAAACAGTGCTTCGATGAATATTGAGGTACATGTGTCTCTTTCAATTCTGGTTTCCTTGGTGTGTATGTCCAGCATTGGGATTTCTGGGTCATATGGCAGTTCTATTTCCAGTTTTTTAAGGAATCTCCACACTGTTCTCCATAGTGTCTGTACTAGTTTGCATTCCCACCAACAGTATAAGTGGGTTCCCTTTTCTCCACACCCTCTCCAGCATTTATTGTTTGTAGACTTTTTGATAGCAGCCATTCTGACCAGCATGAGATGGTACCTCATTGTGGTTTTGATTTGCATTTTCTGATAATGAGTGAGGTTGAACATCTTTTCATGTGTTTGTTAGCTATCTGTATGTCTTCTTTGGAGAAATGTCTGTTTACTTCTTTGGCCCATTTTTTGATTGTTTTGTTTATTTTTCTAGTATTGAGCTACATGAGCTTCTTTTGTATTTTTGAGATTAATTCTTCGTCAGTTGCTTTATTTGCTATTATTTTCTCCCATTCTGAAGGCTGTCTTTTCACCTTGCTTATAATTTTCTTCAGTGTGCAAAAGCTTTTAAGTTTAATTAGGCCCCATTTGTTTATTTTTGCTTTTATTTCCATTACTCTGGGAGGTGGGTCATAGAAGATCTTGTTGTGGTTTATGTCAGAGAGTGTTTCACCTATGTTTTTCTCTAGGAGTTTTATAGTTTCTGGTCTTACATTTAGGTCTTTAATCCATTTTGCGTTTTTCTTTGTGTATAGTGTTAGAAAGTATTCTAGTTTCATTGTTTTACAGGTGGTTGACCAGTTTTCCCAGCATCACTTGTTAAAGAGTCTTTTCTCTGTTTTATATTTTTGCTTCCTTTGTCAAAAGATAAATTTTCTATAAGTGTGTGGATTTATCTCTGGGCTTTCTATTTTGTTCCATTGATCTATATTTCTGTTATATTAAAGGAATAACATTTTTATGGAAAATTTACAACTAGCAGAGGTAACCATGTGATGAAAAACAAAGTCAATGTATAGAAAATAGTACTTTCCTATTTAATCCAAAGATGTAATGAAGGAGAGATTCCTTATATGGTTAATAGCAGCAACATCCGACACAAAACACCTGGAAAAAATAGTAATGAGATATGAGATTTACCTGAAAAAACTATAAAAATATCTTGCCTAGGAAGACTAAATATTGTAAATTTGTCAATTTTCCCTGTTACTAATAGTAGAACAAAATTTCAAATACCGTTTCAAGAGGGTTATTTTTGGAATTTAATACAGTCTAAAGTTTATGTTGAGAATAAGTTTACTAGATAAATTATCAAAAAGTCACTGGAGAGGACAATCACTAATATATATTAGATCAACTCTAAATGTTAAAACCCTAAAAATAAATTGAAGAAAAACAAAGTGAGGAAAATGTTTCGAATAATTGCTGCAGATAATGGTAGTTATTTTACAAGGAGTATAGACAGATCAGTAAAAAACCTACAATAGTTAACTTGAAGAAATAATTCATAAAAGCTGAAATTCTCATGTGAAATTAATATATAAAAAGTATTTGGCTCTACTAGTAATTAAATATATACAAATAAGGACTTCTCTGATGGTCCAGTGGTTAAGACTTCACCTTCCAATTCAGGAAGTACAGGTTTAATCCCTGGTCAGGGAGCTAAGATCCCACATGCCTTGTGGTCAAAACACTAAAACATAAAACAGATGCAATATTGTAACAAATTGACCTAGTTGGTAGACATACCAATGATTTTATTATAAGCTTTATGTCATTAAGGACCAAGACCTGCACAGACCGTAGAGGTCAAATTAAATGTAAGAAGTTTATGCTATTTAATGAAATACTTCCTGTCAATTAGTTTCTGTTCTTAATTTCTTTTGGTGTGACATCAAAATTAAAGATATTTCTGATACTTTTTCAGCGTTTATGTTTTTGTGGAGAAATTAATAAATTTATATAATGTCTTATACATTTTACTTTTTTCAGTTGTAGGTTTCTCTTTTATACATTCTCTGAAAAAGTTGTATATTTTCCTTGCTATTACTTATGGAGATGGAAAGTATAAGCTTGGTAAGAAGAAAAAGGACCATGTATTTTGTTTGTGTGCTACAAAACTTTTCATTTTTCAGTGGGAAAGAGAATGTTTTGATAAAGCACAGTCGACCAATGACTTCTGCCATAAGTAGCAGAATGTACTAACAATTTATGCATGCCTTTTGAAGTTGTTTACTGTATTATTCAATAAAACTTACATACTTATTTTAATTGAAACCATATAAAGCATCTTACAGCAACATGTACATACAAAAGGTGTGCATTTGAGAAATGTCAATAATATGATAATTGGTGTGGGAGAAAGCAAATTAGCCAAGATGGTGTGTTCAGGCTCTCTTGCCTCATATTTGGTAAATAATGACTGTGTAACAGGTGAGATAATTTATAGCACTGCGCATGCATACCATGAGGTTCATGTAACAGCTGAGGTCACTTATAGCACTGTACATGCGCTACCCAAGGTGCTTTCTTGGTCATGGGTTGTGTGCGGTACGCCAGTGCGAGCTCCATCCATGAAGTGGCAGGAGTTACTGCTGTCAGGGCGGTGTCCATCGGGTCAGCCACTAGAGGAGAGAATACAGCATGAGTATTGCTGTGGCTGCTGCTTCGGCCTGAAGAGAACACTGCTATGGCGCTGTGTCAGCCAGGAGAGAGGCTGTGGGTGGTTACGTTGTGCTATGTTATGTGTACTGTTACAGCTGCTGAGCCAGCCTGAGGATAATAAAGGTGTCTGCGTTTCCTAGGGCTCCTTGCATCTTCTTCTGGCCTCTTAGCGCACACCTTGCCTACCCTGGGTTCAGCGAACAGTGTGGACAGTGTGAACAGCAAAACAACTGGTGCTGTAAACAGGATGAAGAGCAGTGCAATTGGTTATCTCATTTTTCTCATGCAATAGTAGCAGTTAAATGTGACATTTGATTATCAAAGTATTATTTTCCAGTGTAATAAGATGGCTAAAAAGATGGCATTTAGGATACCTTCTTAAGTAGCCTTTGTTTTTTCCCATTTTCAAAATGTTTCTAAGTCTAAATTGTTCATTCCCTAAGATAGCAGCACCCTAGCATTACTACTTATCAATGGCACTTTTTACCACCTCCTGAAAACAGTTTATATTAGAAGACTATGAATTAGATATCCAAATTTAGTAACAAAGGCCTTACAAATAGCTGTGAAAAGAAGAGAAGCAGAAAGCAAAGGAGAAAAAAAAGATATACCCATTTGAATGCAGAGTTCCATAGAATAGCAAGGAGAGATAAGAAAGCCTTCCTCAGCAATCAATGCAAAGAAATAGAGGAAAACAATAGAATGGGAAAGACCAGAGATTTCTTCAAGGAAATTAGAGATTCCAAGGGAACATTTCATGCAATGAGGGCTCAATAAAACACAGAAAAAGTATGGACCTAACAGAAGCAGAGTCATTAAGAAGAGGTGGCGAGAATACACAGAACTGTACAAAGAAGATCTTCATAACCAAGATAATCAGGATGATGTGGTCACTCTTACTCAGCTAGAGGTGGACATTCTGGAATGGGAAGTCAAGTGAGCCTTAGGAAGCATCACTGTGAACAAAGCTAGTGGAGGTGATGGAATTCCAGTGGAGCTATTTCAAATCCTAAAAGATGATGCTATGAAAGTGCTGCACTCAGTATCTCAGCAAATTTGGAAAACTTAGCAGTGGCCACAGGACTGAAAAAGGTCAGTTTTCATTCCAATCCCAAAGAAAGGCAATGACTAAAAATGCTCAAACAACCACACAATTGCACTCATCAAGTTTGCTAGTAAAGTAATGGTCAAAATTCTCCAAGCCAGGCTTTAGCAATACGTGAACTGTGAACTTGCAGATGTTCAAGCTGGTTTTAGAACAGACAGAGGATCCAGAGATCAAATTGCCAACATCTGCTGGATCATTGAAAAAGCAAGAAAGTTCCAGAAAAACATCTATTTCTGCTTTATTGACTATGCCAAAGCCTTGGACAGTGTTGATCACAATAAACTGTGGAAAATTCTGAAAGAGATGGGAGTAGCAGACCACCTGACCTGTCTCTTGAGAAACCTGTATGCAGGTCAAGCAGCAACAGAACTGGACATGGAACAACAGACTGCTTCCAAATAGGAAAAGAAGTACATCAAGGCTGTATATTGTCACCCTGCTTATATGACTTATATGCAGAGACAGTTGAGTTCATTCGCTCAGTCGTGTCTGACTCTTTGCGACCCCGTGAACCACAGCATTCCAGGCCTCCCTGTCCATCAACAACTTCTGGAGTCTACCCAAACCCATGTCCATTGAACTGGTGATGCCATCCAGCCATCTCATCCTCTGTTGTCCCCTTCTCCTCTGACCCCCAATCCTTCCTATGATTAGGGTCTTTTCCAATGAGTCAACTCTGCATGAGGTGGCCAAAGTATTGGAGTTTCAAATTCAACATCAGTCCTTCCAATGAACACCCAGGGCTGATCTCCTTTAGGATGGACTGGTTGGATCTGTTTGCACTCCAAGGGACTCTCAAGAGTCTTCTCCAACACCACAGTTCAAAAGCAGCAATTCTTCGGCGCTCAGCTTACTTCGTCATCCAACTCTCATATCCATACATGACTGCTGGAAAATGGACCTTTGTTGGTAAAGTAATGCCTCTGCTTTTAGATATGCTATCTAGGTTAGTCATAACTTTCCTTCCAAGGAGTAAACGTCTTTTAATTTCATGGCTGCAATCACAATCTGTAATGATTTTGGAGCCCCCCAAAATAATGTCTGACACTGTTTCCACTGTTTCCCCATCTATTTGCCATGAAGTGATGGGACGGATGCCATTATCTTAGTTTTCTGAACGTTGAACTTTAAGTCAACTTTTTAAGTCTCCTCTTTCACTTTCATCAAGAGGCTCTTTAGTTCTTCTTCACTTTCTGCGATAGGATGGTGTCATCTGCATATCTGAGGTTATTGATATTTCTCTTGGAAATCTTGATTCCAGCTTGTGCTTCTTCCAGCCCAGCGTTTCTCATGATGTACTCTGCATATAAGTTAAATAAACAGGGTGACAGTATACAGCCTTGATGTGCTCCTTTTCCTATTTGGAACCAGTCTGTTGTTCCATGTCCAGTTCTAGCTGTTGCTTCCTGACCTGCATACAGGTTTCTCAAGAGACAAGTCAGATGGTCTGATATTCCCATCTCTTTCAGAATTTTCCACTGTTTATTGTTATCCACACAGTGAAAGACTTTGGCATAGTCAATAAAGCAGAAATAGATGTTTTTCTGGAACTCTTTTGCTTTTTCTATGATCCAGCGAGTATTAGCAATTTGATCTCTGGTAATCTAACACCAACTTGAACATCTGAAAGTTCACAGTTCAGGTATTGCTGAAGCCTGGCGTGGAAAATTTTGAGCATTACTTTAGTAGTGTGTGAGATGAGAGCAATTGTGCAGTAGTTTGAGCATTCTTTGAGCATTCCAGGATGTCTGACTCTAGGTGAGTGATCACACCATCTGGTTATCTGGGTCATGAAGATATTTTTTGTATAGTTTTTATGTGTATTCTTGCTACCTCTTCTTAATATTTTCTGCTTCTGTTAGGTCTGTACCATTTCTGTCATTTATCATGCTCATCTTTGCATTAAATGTTCCACTGATATCTCTAATTTTCTTGAGGAGATCTCTAATCTTTCCCATTCTGTGGTTTTCCTCTATTTCTTTGCGTTGTTCGCTGAGGAAGGCTTCCTTATCTTTCCTTGCTATTCTTTGGAACTCTGCATTCAAATGGGAATATCTTTCTTTTTCCCCTTTGCTTTTCACTTCTCTTCTTAAAATATAAATCATTTAAATTTGTAAAACAATTAAATTAAGTAAATAATTACTTAGGTGATTCACTAACCCATTATTCAACCTAAGTGGTATCTTAGGTTCAGATTCAGTTCAGCTCAGTGGCTCAGTCTTGTCTATGTCTTTGTGAGCCCATAGACTATGGCACGCCAGGCATCCCTGTCCATCACCAACTTCCGGAACTTACTCAAACTCATGTCCATTGAGTTGGTGAAACCATCCAACCATCTCATCTCTGTCATCCCCTTCTCCTCCTGCTTTCAATCTTTTCCAGAATCAGGATCTTTTCCAGTGAGTCAGTTCTTCTCATCAGGTGGCTGAAGTATTAGAGATTCAGCTTCAGCATCAGTCCTTTCAATGAATATTCAGGGCTAATTTCCTTTAGGATAGACTGGTTTGATCTTCTTGCAATCCAGGGGACTCTCAAGAGTCTTATACCACAGTTCAAAAGCATCAGTTCTTTGGTGCTCAGCTTTCTTTACAGTCCTACTCTCATATCCATACACTCCTACTGGAAAAACCATAGCTTTGTCTAGATGGACCTTTTTTGGTGAAGTGATGTCTCTACTTTTTAATATGCTGTCTAGGTTGGTCATAGCTTTGCTTCCAAGGAACAAGCATCTTTAAATTTCATGGCTGCCCTCACCATCTGCAGTGATTTTGGAATCTGAAAAATAAAGTCTGTCACTACTTCCTTTGTTCCTCCATCTATTTGCCATGAAGTTATGGGACTAGATGT
The DNA here is from genome assembly GCA_007570785.1 of Antilocapra americana. Lineage (NCBI taxonomy): Eukaryota > Metazoa > Chordata > Mammalia > Artiodactyla > Antilocapridae > Antilocapra > Antilocapra americana. The sequence goes on from ML660772.1 coordinate 7,816,548, forward strand.
CATGATCTTAGTTTTTTGAATGTTGAGTTTTAAGCCAACTTTTTCACTCTCCTCTTTCAATATCATCAAGAGGCTCTTTAATTCTTCTTCACTTTCTTCCATAAGGATGGTGTCAAATGTATATCTGTGGTTACTGATATTTCTTCCAACAGTCTTCATTCCAGCTTGTGCTTCATCCAGCTGGCATTTCACATGATGTACTCTACATAGAAATTAATTAAGCAGAGTGACAATATACAGCCTTGATGTATTCTTTTCCCTATTTGTAACTACTCTGTTGTTCCATGTCCGGTTCTAACTGTTGTTTCTTGACCTGCATCCAGATTTCTCAGGAGGCAGGTCAGGAAGTCTGGTATTCCCATCTCTTTCAGAATTTTCCAGTTTGTTGTGATCCACACAGTCAAAGGCTTTGGCATAGTCAATAAAGCAGAAATAGATGTTTCTCTGGAACTCTCTTCCTTTTTCGATGATTCAGTGGTGTTGGCAATTTGATCTCTGGTTTATCTGTCTTTTCTAAATCCAGCTTGGACATCTGGAAGTTCACGTTTCATGTACTGTTGAAGCCTGGCTTAGAGAATATTTAGCGTTAGTTTACTAGAGTGTGAGATGAGTGTAATTGTGTAGTAGTTTGAACATTCTTTGGCATTACCATTCTCTGAGATTGGAATGAAAACTGACCTTTTCCAGTCCTGTGGCCACTGCTGAGTTTTCCAAATTTGCTGGCATATTGAGTGCAACACTTTCACAGCATCATCTTTTAGGATATATAGTAGCTCAACTGGAATTCCATCACCTCCACTAGCTTTGTTCTTGTAGGTGCTTCCTAAGGCCCACTTGATCTCACATTCCAGGATGTCTGGCTGTGTGTGTGTCACACCATCGTGGTTATCTGGATCTTGAAGATATTTTTTTGTATAGTTCTTTTGTGTATTCTTCCTGCCTCTTCTTAATATCTTCTGCTTCTATTAAGTCCTTACTGTTTCTGTCCTTTATTGTGCCCATCTTTGCATGAAATGTTCCCTTGATATCAGTAATTTTCTTGGAGAGATTTTTAGTCTTTCCCCTTCTATTGTTTTCCTTTATTTCTTTGCACTAATCACTGAGAAAAGCTTTCTTATCTCTCCTTGGTATTCTTTGGAACTCTACATTCAAATGAGTATATGTTTCCTTTTCTCTTTTGCCTTTCACTTCTCTTCTTTTCACAGCTATTTGCAAGGCCTCCTCAGACAGCCATTTTGCCTTTTTGCATTTCTTTTTCTTGGGGATGGTCTTGATCACTGCCTCCTGTAAAATGTCACAAACCTCTGTGCATAGTTCTTCAGGCATTCTATCAGATCTAATCCCTTGAATCAATTTGTCACTTCTAGTGTATAGTTGTAAGGGATTTGGTTTAGGTCATACCTGAATGGTCTAGTGATTTTCCCTACTTTATTCAATTACGTCTGAATTTGGCCATAAGGAGTTCATGACCTGAGCCATAGTTAGCTCCCGGTCTTGTTTTTGCTGACTGTGTAGAGCTTCTTCATCTTGGCTGCAAGGAATATCAGTCTGATTTTGGTATTGACCATCTGGTGATGTCCATGTGTAGAGTCTTCTCTTGTGTTGTTGGAAGAGGGCATTTGCTATGACCAGTACATTCTCTTAGCAGAATTATTTTAGCCTTTGCCCTGCGTCATTTGGTACTACACAGCCAAAGTTGCCTGTTACTCCAGGTATCTCTTGACTTCCTACTTTTGCATTCCAGTCCCCTATAATGAAAAGGACATCTTTTTTTGTGCATTAGTTCTAGAAGATCTTGTAGGTCTTCATAGAATTTTTCAGCTTCAGCTTCTTTTGCATTATTGGTTGTAGCATAAATTTGGATTACTCTGATATTGAATGGTTTGCCTTGGAAATGAACAGAGTACATTCTCTTTTTTTTTTGAGGATGCACCCAAGTGCTGCATTTCAGACTCTTGTTGACTGTGAGGGCTACTCTGTTTCTTCTAAGGGATTCTTTACCACAGTAGTAAATATAATGATCATCTGAGTTAAATTCCCCCCTTTCAGTCCATTTTAGTTCGTTGATTCCTAAAATGTTGGTGTTCACTCTTTCCCCAAAATCTGACCCTTATCCTGGGTCTCGGGTACAAGTCATTTATTAGGGAAATGATCTCAAGAAGCACAGTCTCTTAGGAGGAAAGTGAGGCAGAGGAGAGTGCAGCTCAGCAAACTCACATGGTGCAGTTTTGTTCAGTTGCTCAGTCATGTCCAACTCTGTGACCTCATGAACTGTATCATGCCACGTTTCCATGTGCTTCCTCATCTCCAGAGTTTTCTCAAACTTATGTCCATTGCATTGGTGATGCCATCTAACCATCTCATCCTCTGTTATCCCCTTTTCCTCCTGACTTCAGTCTTTTCCAGCATCAGGGTCTTTTCGAATGAGTTGGCTCTTTCATCAGGTGGCCAAAGCATTGGAGCTTCACGTTCAGCATAAGTCTTTCTGATGAATATTCAGGGTTGATTTCTTTTAGGATTGACTGTTTTGATCTCCTTGCTATCCAATGGACTCTAAAGAGCGTTTTCCGGCACCACAGTTTGAAGACATCAGTTGTTCGGCACTCAACCTTTTTTATTGTCCAGCTTCCACATCCATTGGTGACTAATGGAAAAACCATAGCTTTGGCTATCTGGACCTCTGTTGGCAAAGTAATATCTCTGCTTTTTAATATGCTGTCTTGGTTGGTCATAACTTTTCTTCCAAGGAGCAAGCGTCTTTTAATTTCATCGCTGCTGTTACCTACTGCTGTGATTTTGGAGCCCAGAAAAATAGTCTGTCACTGTTTTTCATTGTTTACCCATCTATTTGCCATGAAGTGATAGGACTGGATGCTATGATTTTAGTTTTCTGAATGTTGAGTTTTAAGTCAACTTTTTCACTCACCTCTTTCAATTTCATCAAGAGGATATTTACTTCTTTACTTTTTGCCATAAGGGTGATATCATCTGCATATCTGAGGTCATTGATATTTCTCCTGTCAGTCTTGATTCCAGCTTGTGTTTCATATTAGGAATCTGGCCAGGTAGCAGTTAATGAGATGGTAGTTAAGAGTAATAGAGTTCTATTGATGAAGTCTTTTTTTTTTTTTTTTTTACTGTATTAAATCTTTTTTTTTTATTAGTTTTGCCATACAATGACATGATATCGCCATGGGTTTACATATGCTCCCCCTCCCGAACCCCCCTCCCTCCTCCCTCCCTCCTCCCTCCCCCTGAGAAATCTCGGTGTACCAGCCCTGAGCATCAATCCTGGGCTGGCGATTGATTACACATATGATAATTAACATGTTTCAATGCCATTCTCCCATATCATCCCACCCTTGCCCTAATCCACAGAGTCCACGAGTCTGTTCTATACATCTGCGTTCTTTTTGCTGTCTCGCATGCTGGGTTCTTGTTACCATCTTTCTAAATTCCATATATATACGTTAGTATACTGTATTGTTGTTTTTCCTTCTGGCTTACTTCACTCTGAATAATAGGCTCCAGTTCCGTCCACCTCAGTAGAACTGATTCAAATGAATTTTTTTTTAATGCTGAGTAATATTCCATTGTGTATATGTACCACAGCTTTCTTATCCATTCGTCAAGTCTTCACTCTTATTTGGCAACAATGTGTCCAGAAAGACCTTAAAAAAATCTTGGTTGTTACTAAACGTTTTTTGTCTTTGTGCATTTATTATTTTAAGACTTATAAATTTTTAAGAATTAAAAATAAAATCGGCTCCATTTAAACCAACTTGACTACTGTCATTATAAGTTTCCACAAATCTGATAATGATAGTATCCAATTATCCAAAAATCTGATCAGTGACATCCTCTGGGCCCTTATTTAAATTCAGCAAGAGGAACTACCTTTACTCCTCAAGACTGAAACTTTTTTGGCCTATCTTTACTGGCTTCCAGTTCACACAATTATTTCATTATGTGAACTACTATTTTCTCCATCTTATCCAGAAAGATATTTTGAATGACCTTGTTAGAAGCTTTTTTGAAATCCAGAAATACTTTGCCCATTTTATTCCTTCACAACACTGTTTAGGACCCAATCAAAAAAGAAAATGAGGTTGGCTTGGGATGATTTTCCTCTAAGAAAACTATATTGGCTATCTAATGCTTATTACTTCCTTCTGTAAGTATTAAAAAAAAATACTATAAAGTCCTTCATTCAACAAATATGTATGGAGCTCCCATTCTTCCAAGCAACATTTTGAGTCCCAGGGTTACTTTTCCAAGATTTAACATCAAATGAACCAAACCCAGTTTCCTCATATTCAAAAATGGGCAATAATCATGCATCCTTGCAAAGTTATTTTTCTAATTTAGTGAGTTAAATTATGGAAGCACCTAGCACATGTGAAAGTGAAGAAGGTACTCAATATATCAGTTTCCTTTCCCAGGTTCCAAAAGAGTCATTTAACTCTCTGTTTGAAATAGGTTGAAAATAACTCATTTATCCGTTGATCTATCAGTCCATCCATCCATTCATCCAGATAGGTGTACATTCAGCCACCTTTTATTACTCACTTCCTTATTTATTAATGTGATAGAGCATTGAAGGAAGATGTGAAGAGCTTGGATTTTGGAGTTCATAGTATTTTTGTTCTAATCCTGACTCTAACTCTAACTAATGGTATGATCTTGGCAAGTCACTAAAACCTCTCTGTGCTTCAGGCTCCTCATCTATCAGATGGGAACAGTGATAATATTTATAGTGCAGGATTGTTGTATTAAATGTATAATCTATGTTAAGTGCTTAAAACAGTGTCTGGCACATAGTATATGTCATATAAATGTCAACTATCAAATGTCAGATTTTGTCCTGGTAAAAGGCTACAACAGAGTGTAAGCCAGACTCACTTCCTGGCCTATAGTACTTAAAGTTAGTGGAGATCCCCATATGCTCTATGAAGCCATGAAAAGGCTTTAATCAGATCTGCTTGTTTCTTTTTGTTGTTGTTGTTGGTAAGGGTTTGAAAATCTTGAAAAAGAATACGATGAACATTTAGTTCTATTTATATCTTGCCAAATTGTTTCGGCAGTTTTGTTAATGTATATACACAATTAGATATAATTATATGCACATATAATTGTGAGTTCTGTTTTTGCATTTGCTGAAGGATTTTTGTGTATATTGTATAAAGTGTTTAGTATGTATTGGCCATATATTTACTTTAAATTGCTCATGTGCTAATCTGTTATATAAATATTCTGCAGTATATGAAGGTATTTTGCAATTTTCTAGACATTTAAGATATATAAAATGTTTTGCTGCTTTTAAAGTCTTTGATTTGGTTATTACTGTACAAATGGAGTCGTTCAAATTGAATGAACAGATTTATAGTTTTTATTATTTCTTAACCAATTGTTTTCAAGAAAATTTGAGTTAATTTATAATACCACAGTAGTATGTAACCATTAATTTTTGCTGCTTCTTAGAGTAGCTAATGATACCTCAAATATTTTAGTTTATATTTCTTATATTTTCAGGGGATTGAGCATGCTTCCCTCCGTTTACTTATTTTCATCTTTCCCCTTTGAATGAAATATTTCTTCTGTTGATGTGCAGATTGTGTATTACTTAAGTTCTTTACATGTACCGTACTGAGGGATGGGTAAAGAATGTAGGTGTATATAGCTTATATAAGAATACTCTATGGAAAAGCATAACTGTTGTTTTAAATTAGTGAAAGACTGTTATTGGGAAGAACATTACATGCGACTCCCCAGGATTTGACAAGGACCAATAGGAGGAAGTTTCCAGGGGCAAATTCTAGGATGTATCTGAACATTAAAATTTATAGTACTGTTTCTTACCTGGAAAGAATGTTAGAATCAGGGAAAGTAGATTAGTGTGAGTGGAACTAGGGAGAAGGAGAAATAACAGAAAGATTGGAACACTGAAATTCTTATTAAGAGATTTCCAAATGTGAGGTGAGTTGCTTCTGAAAATACTGTCTTCCCTGGCTAAGTATCTTCTCTACTGTGTACCTGTCAAATCAGGTTAAATGACCACTTTTCTAGGTTTTAAGAGTTGGAGGAAATTGCCAGTAAAACTCATCCCATCTCTAAGATCCTTTGAAATAAAAAATAGCAGTGTATAGCCTATAACTTTTTCTTTATGTCTTTGTCATGTTAGTGTATTATGTACAGTAAAAATAATGTTCCTTTTCTTAAGGCTATTCATGGAAGAAATCAGATGAGAAAATGGGTAGATTTGTGAAGCAATAGATTTTCATACTTCATTTGAAAATTTCCTTTGTTTAATAACTTTAAATTAAATTCAGTGTAGACATATTAAAAACAGGGTTTTGAAATACGAAAATGAGCAGGATATGGATTAGAGAGGGGCTTCCCTGGTGGCTCAGACTGTAAAGAAACCACCTACAATGCAGGAGATACAGGTTTGATCCCTTGGTCAGGAAGACCCACTGGAGAATGGAATGGCAACCCACTCCAGTATTCTTACCTGGAGAATTCCACGGACAGAGTCAGACATGACTGAGTGACTCACACAAACTATGCATAAGAGAGATAAGGACAGAGAAGATAGAGGTAAAAGTGACAGAGGAGAATAGAGCCAGGCAATTCGGGAAAGCAAACTACCATGTATTTCTTTCACACACACACACACACACACGCACACACACAAACCTAAGAGAAATTTCTATGACGTCAGAAAGGCTATTTGAGCTAAGTCACCTTCTAAAAGTTCAGGAAAACTTATTTTACCTTAAAAAAAGTTGAGAAAAGTACTGAGATCAAATCCTATGCAAAGTTATTATAAGATTAAAAGTTGAGTAAGAAGAAAAATATTTCTATAGGCAGTGAAAACATGCCATAGAGATATGCCTATGCAACAGATGAAAATGAAAAAAAAAACATTAAAACTGGCTTTTTAGGGTCTCTTAAGATTGCATATGAATTTTATGGTGGATTTTCTATTTCTGCAAAAAACATCGCTGAGATTTTAGTAGGGATTGCATTGAATCTGTAAGTTGCTTTGAGTAAATTGACATTTTAATAATATTAAGTTTTCCAATCCATGAACATGGGATGTTTCCATTTATTTGTGTCTAATTTCTTTCAGCAATGTTTTGTAAGTTTTATTCAGTCTTTAAAAGGAAGGAAATATGCTACAATGTGAATGAATCTTGAAGACATTATAAGGCAAATACTGTATGATTCCACTTATAAGAGGTACTTAGAGCAGTCAAAATCATAGAGACCAAAAGTATAGTAATGGTTTCCAGGAAATTAGGAGAGAGGGAAGAATGGGGATTTATAATTTAATGTGTATAGAGTTTCAGTTTTACAAGATGAAAGAATTTTGGGGACAGATGGCTGTGATGGCCCCACAAAAATGTGAATGTATTTAATGTCACTGAACTGTACACTTAAAATGGTTAAGATGGTAAATTTTATGTTATGTGTAGTTTAAAAAAGTAAAAAGGAAAAAATATTTGATCTCTTAAAATTTTAAAAAATATATTCATATAAAATGCTAAATGATATGCATAAATCAAAATTATTTCTGTATAATAAGGTTATAGTTGATTTTGTTTCTTCTTTTGTGTCTATTGACATTTAAATATATTCTACAACAATTATATATTGCTGTATTAGTAGCTTTTTACAAAGAGATCTTGATTTAAGAGGCTTATTTTTTGATATCAGCAACCCTGGTGTGACCAACTGGACATGGGCAACTTTCCCATATCATGTTTGCAATGATGCTGCTGAGGCTGTAAGGACAGTCACAGCAGTGCTTGTCAGTCCAAACCATTATAAAGTATGACTTACTCTTTACTTAAAATTTATGCAAAGCAGAACATATTTTGGAACTGTGATCATTAGTATGGATAGGAATTATTAATGTGGTAATAATTAATCTGACTTGTAAGACATAGTAGCTGATCAGCTTAGTAAGTGACCTGATGTACTTAAGAGCAAGCTCTATGAAAAGTCCATCATGACCCTGCACTAGAAGGCAGTAATAGGAGTCCCTGGATGGTTGCTTTCACCATCTTTTGTGTGGCTTGTGGATTGACATGCAGACAAAGAAGAGAGTTAGTGAATGCTAGCAGGACAAAAAAAAAGTTCTTAAACCATAATTTATCAGTAATATGTAGAGATAAATTCCTAAGAGGAAATAAGGTCTAAGGAAATTACAGGAAATATTAAATCTGTGATTCTGTTTACGGTAGAAACGCAACCAACAAATTCCAGCTGTTTCTCTGTGGGTTATAGAAGTGTCACAGGCCTGTTTATAGTTAACTACATTGCAGACTCCAGCCTGGTTCTTATGGAATCCCACTGGTTTGGTTTGGGTTTACTCAGATTTGTTCAAAGAGGTATTTCCTATAGGCAATACATTTATGGAATGTAGCCCTATACCAAATTTTTGTTACTATATCTATTCTAGTTTCCTCCTCTTCCTTCCAACAGTTTGCCTCCCCAGAAACGTTAGTCTAGTTTTATTTATTTAACAATTATGTAGCACTTGTACCATTACAGTGTTCTACATACCTTCAAAGTATTAATTCTTCTAATTCCTCATGACAAATTTATGAGCTAAATAGTACTTCCTAAACCAACATATAAAACAAAAAACTTGAAGGACAAGAATTATGATTTGTCCATGTTAAAGTTAATAGTTTATGTATGAAAAAATAAATAATGAGAAGCCAAATGACAAGCTACAGTTTAGGAGAAGAAATTTGCAATGTGTGTAACTAGTAAAAGATTTGTATGTAGACTATGCAAATATTCATATAAGTCAATAAGGAAAGAAAAACAGTTCATCTGAAAAAGGACAGAGGATATGTAGAAGAAAGAACCAAAAGAGAGAAAAAAAAAAGTCTATGAAAAGATGCTTAGTTTCCCCAGTTGGGAAAAATTAAAACTTAAAGTAACCATGAGATTCCATTCTACCTCTATCTGATTGGCAAAAGTTGCATCTGACAGTAACAAAAATTGGTGAGAATATGGTAGAAGCAGAAATTGACATCAACCACATTGAAGAGCAATTTGGCAAAATCTAAGGCAGCTGACAATATGCCTACTTTATGACTCAGCAGTTATATCTCTGTATATATATTGTAGATAATCCATCCCATATGAACAGAGACATGTGTAAGATTCTATTGAAGCATTGTGTACATTAGTAAGAAATTGGATACAATGGATCATTAATATGAGAAAAGATAAATTGTGAAATATTCATATAGGCATGTGCCCAGTGGATAAATGAATGAGCCAAGACTCTATGCACACATATGTGTAGATCTTGAAATTAAAATGTTCAATCAAGTTTCAGTATACAGGTTAAAAATACACAATATGATACTTTATAATGCCTGTGGTGGATTTGTTGAAACAGACACACACATATGTAATATGAGTACAGTAAGGCGATCAGAGAGATGCACAAGATCTAGGATGATGGTTACTTCTGATGTGAATAAAAAGGGGAATAAAGTCAAGGAGAGGCACAAAAGGGGCTTTGTTTGTGTTTGTAAGATTTTGTTTCTTAAAAATATGAAGCAAATATGCCAAGATGTTATGAAAAATGTGAGTAGGTGAGGGCACATAAATATGTTATTTTATTTTCTATACTTTTCTACTCCTGTACTTTTGGGCATATTTGAAATATTTCACAATAGTAAAATACAAAAACTAAACTTAATTTAACTACTAATAATTATTAATTAAATAATTTAACTAATAATTTAATTAGTATTAACTAATTAGTTAAATCAATTATTTAACTAATTAGTATTATCCACTAGAGTTAGTGGATAATACTCCTAAATTTCCTTTTAAAAAGTCTCTGGTGGTGTTGGGGGGGATTCCTTGGTGTTCCAGTGTTTAGGACTCTGTGTTTCCACTGCAGGGAGCCTGGGTTGGATTCCTGGTTGGAAACTAAGATCCTGTGTGCCGCATGGTGTGGCACCAGTACTTGGAGAAGAATACTTCAGAAACAACCATAATTTAAAAACATCTTTGGGAAGCTTTGCTATGATATTGAGATAAATTCATTCAAAAACTTTTATGTTATCTGGATGTTTGGTGCATGCATGCTAAGTCTCTTCAGTTGTGTCTGACTCTCTGTGACCCTAGGGACTGTAATCCTCCAGGCTCCTCTGCACATGGCACCAGGCACATGCACCAGGGAAGAATACTGGAGTGGGTTGCCATGCCCTCCTCTAGGGAATCTTCCTGACCTAGGGATCCAAACCCTTGTCTCTTATGTCTATTGCATTGGTAGGTGGGTTCTTTACCACTAGCTCCACCAGGGAAGCTCTTTGTAAAGTTTTGTATTCAGTTTTCACCGGCTTACAAAATAATGCCTTTTGTAATTCTCCAATGTTTTTGTTGTCTCTGAAAGATATTTATTTAGCTTTCTATGTTTTTCCCCAAACTATTTTGAATTTAAAAGCACAGTTTGCTGGGTCTAGTCATCTGTATATCAAGAAGGTGGTGTGCTAAGAGAGCTTTCCACTATTCTGGAGAGCCACCTTCATGGTTTCATAGGGAAATCCACCAATGTGTGTGTGTGTGTGTGTGTGTGTGTGTAAGGGATGGAACTAAGATGTGAAAATTTAAAAAGATTAATGGGTTTTGGGCTTCAGATGTATAAACATCTAAATTTATTTTCGGAAGTCTGTAGTTGGTAAGTCCATGATTCTACCATAGAGATAGTATAGCAAAAAGACGGATATACATTTCTACTTATGCATAAATATACAAAACTTTTTAGTAAGTTGATTCATATTTCCAATTATATGAAGAAATCATTGTGTGAGTTAAAGAATGCTTTTGTAACATAAAGCCATAGTCTAATATGTTCGTATCTTACATTTGAATCTTGTGGTTCTTCGGATAACATAGAAAGTCCCTAAATTGAAACATTGCAAGCTAATGTGACTGAGGTGAAACCTAGGGTAGTTGTCAGTTAATCCTAGATAAATGGTGAATTGTGACCTGCCCTTCCTGGTTCGCTTTGCTTTGATTGTCTTTTATAAAGGCTCCCATGTCCTCCAAGGGTCACATAACCTGAGCAATAGGATGTTTGCCCGAGTTGTTTTTTAGGAACTTGCAGTCAGCTGTGTCCACTTCCAGCCTGAGATCACTGAGACGGGTTAAGACCTCCAGTCCTCTGTCTGGGCATGTGCAAATATTGACTCTATGACCTTTTGATGTCAGAGGGCCAGAATCTCCACCCTCATAGCAGGCTAGTGCTGCTATTTTCTGAGCACGTCTCTGACAAAGAAGCCTTTAGCTTGCTTGCATCTGCTCAGAACTGCCCCCTCTTTTTCTTATCTGCAATTACCTTTCCCCATGTTGCTCCCCACGCCTCAGGTTTTAGCCCTTAAATATCCCCAGCCTTCAGGGAGACAGATCTGAGACTTTTCCCCTGTCTCTTGACTTGGCTGCTTTAGGAAGAAGCCCTTTCTCTGCTGCAAACCTCGTTGTCTCAGTGTTTGGCTTGCTGTGCACCAGGCAAATAAACAAACTCTTATTATTCCCAAATAGTCATATATTCATTCATTCAGCAAATGTTGAGTGCCAACTATATTTGAAGTGATAAGGTTATAACAGTCAAGAAGTAGTCTGTTTTTCTAGTATGCAAGGAGGTAATGATCTTGGGGAAAAAATCAGTTGGATGGATTTGAGACATCTAAAATTTGTGATTTATGGAAAGGGGGAAATTGGAGGCAGTAAGTTTTATTGTTTAATTAATTAATTAATTGGCTGTATTGCCTCTTCCTTGAGGTACATGAGCTTTTCACTGTGGCACATGGGATCTTCTCTCTAGTTGCAATGTACAGGCTTCTAATTGCAGTGCTTAGGTTTCTCTAGTTGTGGTGCACAGGCCCAGTAGCCCTGCGGCACATAGGATCTTAGTTCCCCTACCAAGGATTGAACCTGTGTCCCCTGCACTGGAAGGCAGATTCTTAACCACTGGACCACCAGGGAAGTCCTTGGAGGCAATAAGTTTTTAATTAATTATTGCCATAGACCATGTGTGATGAATCAAAGGCCTGGATAGTGATAGCAATAGTGGGAGTAGATGAATAAAGCTTAACTTTTGAAAAGTTGGTTCTTCAGTACAATTATATGTAAATTATGAGAAATGATGAGAAGACAAAATTCCATATTTAGCCAAGGGTCTGAGTTCAGGCAAAGTGAAATATTAGGTTTATGGGGAAAATGGAGGTTGAATCATCTATGGGCAAGTCGTGTTTATAGGGGTAATACTGCAGGTGAGTGGAAATATTCTGTGGTAATCAGAAAAGGAGAACTGAAGCAAGATCAGGCCTAGAAATATGAATTTGGGTATCACCTGCATAGCAATAACAAGATTCCTTAAGTGCATAAAAGAAAATGAAGACTATTGGGACTACACTAGAAGGAGAAAGTTAAAGAATTAATGAAAGAAACAGAAATGGCCCAAGAGGTATTAAAAATCCAAGAAGGTATTGTATCATAGGAGTTAAATATAGGACAGATCCACAGCATCAAATACTGCACAGAAAGCAGGTAGGATGAGGACTGTGGAAAGAATATTGGATCCATCAAGTAGTCACTGTAGACCCTTGGATAGTGGGTAACAAAAGGTGTTGGCGACCAAGTCAGATTTCAGAGGCTCAAGCAGTAATGATAGGTTGGAAGCAGATAAATAGCATAGTAATAAAAAGGTGTAAGAATGTCTGGAAAACTTATTTTTTCAATTGAAAATTTGCTTCTGGTTGACAATAATATGGAGGATATTGATGAGAAGGCAGATTTAAGAAGCATCAGGGGTAGACAGCATGGTGCCTCCTGTCAAGTTCCTTTTTCTCTAAACTCATCAGTCCCCTTCTGTTCTCAGTATCAATGTTGATTTTGTCAGTCCCCTAATGAAAGATCTCTCTGGGTTCCTCATTGCTAGTGGAATGCAATATCCTTAGCAGAGCTCATGAGGTGCCTCTTACTTTGGTTCTAACCTCCCTTTTCCATTTCATCTTTTGCTACTCAAGACACAGTTCAGATTGTTTCCAGACTGGGTCTTTGTACACCTTGATCTTTCTGCCTAGAAGATTCTTCTTCCCATCTTTCACATGGAAAATTCTAACTCATCCTTCAACACCTGGCTCAAGTGTTACCTCATTTTTGAACCCTTAGTGACTCCCCAGGCCCTGTGCAGGTCTCCCTCTTTGGTGCTTCAGCTGGAAGTTATTTATTCATATTTTTGTCTCAGCATCCTACACTGTAATTCATAAATTTCCATAACTGTGTTCTCCATTAGGCAATGTGGCTTCTGAATACAGTGACTTTATTTTTTATTGTTGTAATCGCCATTACTGGCACACAATAAACTCTTGTTAAAAGCGTAGGAATGAATGAGTATTCATGTAAAGAGATTTGCCTTGAGGTATATTGGATGAAAGTGAAGAAGCATCTTAGTGCTAAGTGAAATAAGCCAGACACAGAAATACAGATACTGTGTGATCTCACTTATGTATGGATCTAAGAAAAGTTGAACCCATAGAACCGGAGTGCAGAATGCTGGTTGCCAGGGGATATGGTGTGGGGAAAATGAGATACTGGTCAAAGGGGATAAACTCAGGATGAAAAATTCTGAGCTCTAATGTACAATATGGTAATTATAGGTAATAATATTGTATCAAATACTCAAAACAAATAAGTGTTCTAACCACATACACAGAAATGATAACTATGAGGTGACGGATCCATTGATTTACTTGATTTTGGTAATGTATATGTATTTTAAAATCATCACATTGTTCTCCTTAAAAAATTCTATTATACAAACTAAATATATGTTATTTTTATTTGTTAGTAATATCTCAAAAACATTGGGAGGGGGAAGCTATATGAATTTGAGCAGGTGAATTTTTCTGAATCTGAGTTTCCTTTTGATCAAAGGAGAATAATACTTATCTTATAATGTGGCTGTGAGGATAAAATCTATAAGATATAGATCAAACAATTAATGACCAGCATTTGTTAATAGTTTCCTTAATGATTAATAATTAAATACTTTATTAATTAATGAAATAATTACAATCTACCATAACAATTATTAATAATAATTTATTGATTATTTCCAAATCTTACCTTCATGGCATGGATCTCTTACTGGTTGCTCTGTGGTCTTGGATTTGGCTGCAACTTGAGTCTAGTCTCTAAAGAGAAGAATTTGGGTTTGTTTTATATGTTAAATTTTGATATTAAGAAATTTAAACTCGAGTCTTCCTAAATGGTGTAATCTGATTAACAGTAAACATTTGGCATCAAGTGAATTCAACAGAAATGTAGAATTAAATATATGGGTTGGTTTATTAAGTTCACAATTAAGTCTGAATTGTTTTATGAGTCTCCAGATAACTTCCCAGAGGAGGCCCCTAGCTTTGGGGCCAGATCCAAGGACACCTTTCTTGTCTTAGCTCAGGATTGTGCTGCCCTGAGTGACTTAAATCAGCTCTTTCCATTTTTTTTTTTTAGCAAAATTTTTGTGGTTCATAAAAACATGTGCTTAGTTTTTTTTTTTTTGCATAGATAAAGGAAAGGATTCAACATCAGATTTAGATCAAGAGATAGATTTTCAGAAGAAAATGATGGGTATGTCCTCTAGGAGTAGTGGAATGCAGTGATGTTTGGTCTCAGACTGATTGAGTTTAAGGCATTTGTGAACACGTCCACGCCCACACCCACGCAAATACACAAACAGTGGTCACACTTCAGCTCCAGACGCTGCATTTCTCTCCAGTCTCACATCCAGAGTGCATCCGATGTTTTCCATAACGTGAAATAAATCCCTCTCTCTTGCTCAGTGGTGAAAAGCTTATATAAATACTAAAACTTCAAATATTCCCCTGAGTTTTTGTTGGCAAGTCTGAAGGTACAGGTTTGTTTAGATATTGACATGCATTTTCTGTGCGTATCTTTCAGGCCACTTGGGTGAGTTCAGTGGTGATAAATTCATTTGTCTTGAAAATGTACCATACTAACCATTATAACACTCTGTTTATTAACACTTTAATAACTGATATCCTGATTGGAAAGGTTTCAGGTTCAAAGTACCACTTCTATTCTTTCAACGTATATCATTTTGGTGATATCTGTCTATCTATATATCTTAGGAAATCTTGGCCAGGAGATGACTTCAACAGTCATTGAGCGAAAAACACAAATGTGAAGAATCCACTAATTCAAAACATTTAATCTTGTGTGGTGGTGTTCTCATGACAGAATATCTTTCAGTACTTAGAAATGATAAATTTTATCATATTAAATTTTACTAATTTATATTAATAGGAATAGTATATTAAATAGTATATTTAATAGTATATTAAATAGGAATAGTTAACATTATTGGGCCATAATTAATGTGTGTAGTGGAAAATCTTTATCATAATGGAGAAGAAAAGAAAGGCAATATTTTTAGAGGCAGTAATCAATGCCTGGGCTTTCCAGGTGGCTCAGTGGTAAGAATCTGTCTGCAAGTGCAGGAGACACAAGTTTGATACCTAGGTTAGAAGATCCCCTGGAGAAGAAAATGGCAGCCCACTCCAGTATTCTTGCCTGGGAAAACCCATGGACAGAGGAGCCTGTTGGGCTACAGTCCATGGGGTCACAAAAAGTCTGATAAAGAGATTTAGTGACTAAAATAACAATTGATGCCTGGTGTATAGTAGGCACTCCTTAGATGGTTGTAAAACAAGTGGATGTATAAATAGGATTAACTACATTCCTAGTGAAATGTAATCCTATCTTCATTAAAAATTTTTATTAGATCCTTATATAAAAATTTATGATTGAATACAGTCATTCATATGTAGTCTTTCAGATACTACATTAATTCAGTCTTTTTCCTTTTTATCTGTTAGATGGCAATGAAAGAAGTATGGTTAAAATATTGATACTGTATTTATCCTTTTTTTAAATAGTGGAAGAAATCCATTTTGTTGCAAATCCCCATCGAATCTACTGATCTAAGATTAACTCTAGCTATGTCTAAAAGAGCTGAATAGAAGCCCATGAATATTAAATATTTCTACATTTCCAGTAGCTCTCCCATATTGATGAAGCATTAATACTTTAATACTTCAATATGTGTTGCTAATAATTCGCTATGGCTAATTCTTTTAAAAAATCCCTTTTATCCTATATTATTACTTAACTAAAAAAAGTTTGCTATTTTAACAGCTAACAGTTCTAAAATTCTTCATATATTATGAACTATGAATGTTGAGTTGTCTTTGAGGATCCAAGATTTTTTCCTGTGTTCATTGTCTTAACAGAAAACCAAAAGACAGTATATTTCATTAATGAAGTAGGTCCCCTTCCCTTAAGACCTAATAGAGGAAAAAGGACATCAGATAAGCTTTTGTGTCTGAGAAGTCCAATTCTAAGTTATAGTGGAAACAAAACAGAGGTAAAGTTCAGTTAAGCTCAGTCGCTCAGTCGTGTCCGACTCTTTGCGACCCCAAGAGTCGCAGCACACCAGGCCTCCCTGTCCATCACCAACTCCCTGAATCCACCCAAACCCGTGTCCATTGAGTCAGTGATGCCATCCAGCCATCTCATCTTCTGTCATCCCCTTCTCCTCCTGTCCTCAATCTTTCCCCAGTGAGTCAGCTCTTTGCATCAGGTGGCCAAAGTATTGGAGTTTCAACTTCAACATCAGTCCTTCCAATGAACAGCCAGGACTGATCTCCTTTAGAATGGACTGGTGTGATCTCCTTGCAGTCCATAGGACTCTCAAGAGTCTTCTCCAACACCACAGTTCAAAAGCATCAATTCTCAGCTTTCTTTATAGTCCAGCTCTCACATCCATACATGACCAGTGGAAAAACCATAGCCTTGACTAAAGGACTTGGATGAATTTAGATAATAGTCTTTGCATGTCTCCATTTGTTTTGATTAGTAAGCCACAGTGCAAGTAAGTAAATAATTAAGGTTTTTTTTTTTTTAGGCCAGTGGTTGTACCTATTAATTCTGATATGCCTTAAATATAATGGAGATAAAACATATAGCTTTCTTTTAAAATAGATTTACTAGTTTATTTTTTGTTTTGAGGAATAATTTAGAATATCTGTGTCTATCGTAACCTCATATACTATTCCTGAGATCTAAAAAACCACTTTGTACATGACATTATGCTCAAAATTGCAGTAATACTATATTATCATTATTAAATTCATCAAGTGCTCAATACCACATTTGAAGCTTGGTTAATACAAAAGCTCACTTTATACCCAATCTTTCTTCTCTGAGGGACTCTCTGTCAAAAAGTTCATAGGGGAAGAAATAGGAGGAATTTTAACTCTATGGTGGGTTTTTAAACAAGGGGACCTGAGTGACTATTCTTATGGCTTATAGGGCAGCTGAAGTTGTTTCATGTTGGCAACATTCTGTCAAAACTAGGCACAGGAAAGTTAAAGAAACATATTTTTGTCATTATCGGTTGCTTTCAAAGAGGGCTATATGAGAAAAAAGATTGTGTTCTTTAAGTATAAAGGTGCATCTGTTTTTTTGTCTGTTCTTAGATTTGAAGAAGAAATGACCAGCAAGTGGTTACAGCTCTTTGAAGGAAGTGGAGTCCCGTATGGCCGGATTAACAACATGAAGAATGTATTTGCAGAACCCCAGGTTTGTTTTTTGAAATTTTTAGTAAGTTTTGGTTAAAAACACAAGAATTTACCTCTTTTTTTCTATCCAGACTGATTCATACAAATGTACATTAGCCATTGGTCTTAAAAAGTAGTATCACATGATTTTTTACTCTAGGTTAAATTATGAATCTGAAATAAAAAAATAATCAGAATTTGGAACTGGCTGTCTACAATTATACCTTTATATCAATTAGATCTAATATATTTCTCCAGCAGTCACTACATGACATTTTCAAGGTCAGGGTGTTTGTTTTTTCCTAAAAATGGAATAAAAGCAATTGAGAGTTGGAATTAGGCACTCAGAGATTGTTCTCTGCAGGAAAAAGTAGGAGTAAGAGATGTGCGATTTTCACAGTTATAGTCCCCCTCTCACCATATGGCTATTTTAAAAAGGGACAGAGAAGTCATCATTAATTTTGTGGATTAGAGACATCTATATGCTTTGAATCATGTGCAGTAGTCATGAAGAATAAATATAATTGAATAGAGATTCATGCTGTACATTGTTTATAGACTCCTTGAGTTTCAGAAACTGGCATCATCTGAAAAATTATTTCTTCTATAACACTGTTCAAGTGATTATTTTGAGATAAGGTCAGAATAATAAGTTTTGATGTTATTTAATCAGCCTCACTGCAAGCAATTTACCATTGCTGAAATTCACATATTATTCCATAATGTAGAGGAACTCCCCTTTTCTGTGAAACTTTCACTGTGATTATTCATATATCTTGTCAGCTTCCAACATTTCAAAATTATAGTCTTTCTCTTCATTTTTTTCATTTTTATAACGGTAGATTTTTCTTTGAAATAAATTGCTGAAAATGAAATACACTTTTTAAGGGAGAAAACTGACCTAACTAACTTTCGTACCTTTATCTTCCACGAATATCTATTTAAAGGAAAATTGAAATGTATTCAAATCAACGATTTCAGTATTTACTGGAGGAAAAAAAAACAAAGGTGATTAATGCAGGAATTCTTCTCTGTGCTAGTTTTTGGCCAAGATGGTGATTATGGAAAGGCTTTGTTCCCTAGTGAAAGAACGGTCA
Source organism: Antilocapra americana (assembly GCA_007570785.1). Lineage (NCBI taxonomy): Eukaryota > Metazoa > Chordata > Mammalia > Artiodactyla > Antilocapridae > Antilocapra > Antilocapra americana. Next base: position 7,835,329 of record ML660772.1, read on the forward strand.
ATAAGAATTGGAGGAAAGGGGGTCCTCTTGATACTGACTGAGTCTTTGTGAAGGGGTCCCACTACACTACATCGGTGGTGAATGCTGGTGATTCCTTGTGATGAGGTAACAGTGTGTATACACTGAATGTAACAGACCAGAGGGCCAGTTATCGCACTTCATAAGTTTGAATGAGGCCAGCTTTGGCTTTAAGCTGTTGTAGGGGAATAGGTGGGTTTTACGATTATTCCAATGCTTACAAGTAGAACTGAGGTGTGTAGGACTTCCTGTTTAACTCAGTTTGAGGGCACATTTCTCTAGAGATAATTCCTGAGAATTCTTCCATCAGCATTTCTGTTGGCTCCACCTGTGCTTCATTAGGAATAAAGGCATCAAAGAAAGAAATGTTATTTTAAAAATAAGCAGATGTATCCAGTTCAGTTCAGTTCAGTCGCTCAGTTGTGTCCAACTCTTTGTGACTCCATGAATTGCAGCATGCCAGGCCTCTCTGTCCATCACCAGCTCCCGGAGTTTACCCAAACCCATGTGCATCGAGTCAGTGATGCCATTCAGCCATCTCACCCATTGTCGTCCCCTTCTCCTCCTGCCCCCAATCCTACCCAGTATTAGGGTCTTTTCCAGTGAGTCAGCTCTTTGCATTAGGTGGCCAAAGTATTGGCATTTCAGCTTCAACATCAGTCCTTCCAATGAACACCCAGGACTGATCTCCTTTAGGATGGACTGGTTGGATCTGTTTGCACTCCAAGGGACTCTCAAGAGTCTTCTCTAACACCACAGTTCAAAAGCATCAATTCTTCGGTGCTCAGCTTTTTTTATAGTCCAACTCTCACATCCATACATGACCACTGGAAAAACCATAGCCTTAACTTGACGGACCTTTGTTGGCAAAATAATGTCTCTGCTTTTAAATATGCTTATCTAGGTTGGTCATAACTTTCCTTCCAAGGAGTAAGTGTCTTTTAATTTCATGGCTGCAGTCACCATCTGCAGTGATTTTGCAGCCCAGAAAAATAAAGTCTGCCACTCTTTGCACTGTTTCCCCATCTATTTGCCATGAAGTGATGGGACCAGATGCCATGATCTCAGTTTTCTGAACATTGAACTTTAATACAACTTTTTCACTCTCCTCTTTCACTCTCATCAAGAGGCTGTTTAGTTCTTCTTCACTTTCTGCCATAAAGGTGGTATCATCTGCATATCTGAGGTTATTGATATTTCTCCCGGCAGTCTTGATTCCAGCTTGTGCTTCTTCCAGCCCAACATTTCTCATGATGTGCTCTGCATACAAGTTAAATAAGCATGGTGACAATATACAGCCTTGACGTACTTCTTTTCCTATTTGGAACCAGTCTGTTGTTCCATGTCCAGTTCTAACTGTTGCTTCCTGACCTGCATAAAGGTTTCTCAAGAGACAGGTTAGATGGTCTGGTATTCCCACCTCTTTCAGAATTTTCCACAGTTTATAGTGATCCACACAGTCAAAGGCTTTGGCATAGTCCATAAATCAGAAATAGATGTTTTTCTGGAACTTTCTTGCTTTTTCGATGATCCAGCAGATGTTGGCAATTTGATCTCTGGTTCCTCTGCCTTTTCTAAACCCAGCTTGAAGATATGGAAGTTCAAGGTTCACGTATTGCTGAAGCCTGGCTTGGAGAATTTTGAGAATCACTTTACTAGCTTGTGAGATGAGTGCAATTGTGAGGTAGTTTGAGCATTCTTTGGCATTGCCTGTCTTTGGGATTGGAATGAAAACTGAAGTTTTCCAGTCCTGTGGCCACTGCTGAGTTTTCCATATTTGCTGGCATATTGAGTACAGCACTTTCACAGCATCATCTTTGAGGATTCAAAATAGCTCAACTGGAATTCCATCACCTCCACTAGCTTTGTTTGTAGTGATGCTTTCTAAGGCCCACTTGACTTCACAATCCAGGATGTCTGGCTCTAGGTGAGTGATCACACCATCGTGATTATCTGAGATGTGAAGATCTTTTTTGTACAGTTCTTCTTTGTGTTCTTCCCACCTCTTCTTAATAACTTCTGCTTCTGTTAGGTCCATACCATATCTGCACTTTATCAAACCCATCTTTGCATGGAATATTCCCTTGGTATCTCTAATTTTTTTTTGAAGAGATCTCTAATCTTTCCCATTCTGTTATTTTCCTCTATTTCTTTGCATTGATTGCTGAGGAAGACTTTCTTATCTCTCCTTGCTATTCTTTGGAACTCGGCATTCAGATGGGAATATCTTTCCTTTTCTCCTTTGCTTTTCACTTCCCTTCTTTTCTCAGCTATTTGTAAGACCTCCTCAGACAGCCATTTTGCTTTTTTGCATTTATTTTCCATGGGGTTGGTCTTAATCCCTGTCTCCTCTACAGTGTCGAGAACCTCTGTCCATAGTTCATCAGGCACTCTGTCTATCAGATCTAGTCCCTTAAATCTATTTCTCACTTCCACTGTATCATCATAAGGGATTTGATTTAGGTCATACCTGAATGGTCTAGTGGTTTTCCCTACTTTCTTCAATTTAAGTCTGATTTTGGCAATATAGACCATAGCCGTGTCTAACTCAGTGAAACTAAGCCATGCTGTGTGGGGCCACCCTAGACGGAAGGGTCATGGTGGAGAGGTCTGACAGAATGTGGTCAACTGGAGAAGGGAATGGCAATCCACTTCAGTATTCTTGACTTGAGAACCCAATGAACAGTATGAACAGTATGAAAAGATATATTCAAGGATTACTTATATTTTAGGCTTTGATAAGCAAAGATTTAAGGTCCCATACTTAAAATTGTTCACTTTGTGTGGCTCAAATTGGATATTGGGTAAATAGGATTTTCATTCTCAATTTTCCCTTGTAGATCAGTTTAATTACTTTCCCTTTTGAATCAGAACTCCTTTGGACCTGCAGGAAATTTCTAGTATTGGTCTGTGGCTTGTTTTTAGTTGTGAAACAAAATTTCAAATAGAGAATATAATATATCCTAAGCCAGGATACCAGTTTTTTTCTGCTCCCTCAAAAGTCTCTGAAAAATACCTTCTTATCCACCAAAACCAAATCCTAATTGTTACAGTTCTAGCATGAAAAGTTCTTGATCATACAGTTATGGTAATGACAGTCGTAATCTGGTTGCAAGAATAGAGTTGGTCTCTTTTATACATGATTTCATTCTTTTTTGGAATTTAAATACCAAAATTTACATATAAAAGTATCTCAATTTTTGAAAAAACTAGAGAACAATGTAGTATTAATACATTTTACATATGAGCAAAGATTACTATGACAATTATATGTAGGACTGTTTGGCACAAGAAATAAGGGTATCATTTTTTCCCATGCCTGTAAGTGTTTGGCTATTTTAGAAGGATTCTCTATTGTTAGGTATTTTGATAGGTCTGTAGAAGATGAAAAAATCAGAGAGTTAAAAATTTTTGTATATCCAGTTTTTGAAGGAATCTCCCCAGTGTTCTCCACAGTGGCTGTACTAGTTTGCATTCCTACCAACAGCGTAAGAGGGTTCCCTTTTCTCCGTACCCTCTCCAGCATTCATTGTTTGTAGACTTTTGGTTAGCAGCCATTCTGACCGGTGTGAGATGGTACCTCATTGTGATTTTGATTTGCATTTCTCTAATAATGAGTGACTGATGGTGGGAATGAAAACTAGTACAGCTACTATGGAGAACTGTGTGAAGATTCCTTTAAAAACTGGAAATGGAACTGCCGTACAACCCAGCAATCCCACTGCTAGGCATACACACTGAAGAAATCAGAATTGAAAGAGACACATATACTCTAATGTTCATTGCAGCACTGTTTACAATAGCCAGGACATGGAAGCGACCTAGATGTCCATCAGCAGACAAATGGATAAGAAAGCTGTTGTACATATACACAATGGAATATTACTCAGCTTTTGAAAAAAATGCATTTGAATCAGATCTAATGAGGTGGATGAAACTGGAGCCTAATATACAGAGTGAAGTAAGTCAGAAAGGAAAATACCAATACAGTATATTAATGCATGTATATGGAATTTAGAAAAATGGTAATGATGACCCAGTATGGGAAACAGCAAAAGAGACACAGATAGAAAGAACAGAATTTGGACTCTATGGGAGAAGGCAAAGGTGGGATGATTTGAGAGGAAAGCATTGGAACATGTATATTATCATATGTGAAACAGATTGCCAGTCCTGGTTCAATGCATGAGACAGGGCGCTCAGGGCCAGTACACTGGGATGGTCCTGAGGAATAGGGTAGGGAGGGAGGTGGGAGAGGGGTTCAGGATGGGGAACACATGTATACCCATGGCTGATTCTGTCAATGTATGGCAAAACCACTGCAATATTGTAAAGTAATTAGCCTCCAATTAAAATAAATAAATTTTTAAAATTTTGTATAAAATAAATTATTAAAGAAAACATACCCTAAGATAATATCTAAAAGGCAACTACTCTGAAAATTCATTTAACAAACCTTTTATTGTATTCAACATTTACTATGTACCAGATGCTAGGGATTTAGCATGAATTTAGTAATTCTTTTACTTTCTGAAAAATAAATTATAAGTTGACTTAAGTAGCAAGTACCCAGTAAAATTTAACTGATGCATGAATCAGTGGATGAGTGAGTTGATTAACTCTGTAAAATATAGGTTTCCAAATAATCAAGTGGTTACTATCCCCTCTGTGTGAAACTGACTGACTCTTATATATGGAGCTGGCTGAGAAGCCTTTGGGAAACTCCAGGGACTAAGTATAATATAATAGTTAAGATCATGGAATCAGAAGCATTGGGAAGTTTTATAAGATTTCTAGGCTTCAGTTTCCTCAACGCTAAAGTAATGAAATAGAACCTTTTCTCTATAATGTAAAGTTAAATGGGATAATGTTTATCAAAGGCACATAGTAGGGATTGTTAAATGGTAAATGTTTAGTACAAAGTAATAGCTCTGGCTATGGTGCCCTGCACAGTTATATTTTACTAAAAGATATCTTTTACTTATCATCATGTAAAACATAGTAGATAAAGGCAAATCCAGTGTAGCTGTGAAGATGGGGATCATCAGCTTGACATCAAGCTCTAACTAATATCCTTTTAAGGAAATGCATCTGCAAACTTTGTGCCAAGAAGTGCTCAGCCTGTCATTTTTCTGATTACTGAAAATCTTTGTTTTCCATTTTCTATAAAAGTATGATTTCCGCACAAGGTGTCCTCCCTTGTTTTTCCCCTGATGAGCTGTGGAGTTTCTTGGCCCCCGGTACATGGAACTGGCCACTTCTGTTCAGATGTGGGACTGCGCCACTGGCGCCCGGGGCCCAGCTCTCCATGTGCGCCTGGCCAGCACAGCTGCTAGTTCAACTGAAAATTGATTTGGGTGAAGTACAAGGCCTGGAACATGGCGCAGGAAGTGAAACTTTGATGAAGTGAAAAGGGGTATGTCCAACCAAAAAAAAAAAAAAAATTAGAAGCATCAAAGAGCAGGAGAGAATTTTTTGTGAACCTACTCATCAAGTGGACCGTTTATATTTCATCTCTGGTTTGAACATGGTAGACAAGTTTACTTGATGGTTGAAACTATTCCTAACCAAAATAATGTCTTCATAGTTTCATGCTCTGAGAAAACTTGCATTTTGACTCAGTTGAAACTACAAATGATTTTTTTTCTTGGATAGATGCAAGGTTGTCTACCTTTTATCCTCTGATTATATGCTGCAGCCCTTTGCAAGTTAAAATGATCCTGCAGGCATCCACTGCTAAGTCAATCAAGAATACTACAGGGGGTGTTGGTCTGCATTTACTGATAGCTCTGAGAAGTTTTGATGCAAAACCCGTTTAGTGGGAGTTTTATTGTTTTTTCCTCCCTCAGTGATACATTATCTGTGGAAAACATTGTGCATAATAGAAGTATAATGTAGATTATCTGCATATAGATTTTAATAGTCAGTCATGTTTCCAAGTGCTTTCTTAAAATATCTTCTTTTAATCAGGCCAAGATTGTGCAGTACATTAAAAGAATTCTTTAAAAGCTTAAAAATCTTACTAGATGACCTCAGTATGGTCCTATTTAACATACCCTTGGGAACATGTGCATGAAATACATTGTGGTTTGAGGTTTTCCAACCCAAATAAACTTAAAAGAAAATGTAGCTTTTAATAGAAAGTATTCAAATTCCTGCAAAAATAGGTATGGATCTCACCATTGAGAGGGTTTAAAAGCATTATTATCTACTATAAGAATCAAAAGAGAGTGTGTTATCCTGCTTTTCTATTTTGCTCAAGACAATATTTTTGGCGGTTCTAGTATATGACCATTTTTGAATGAACTGTTCAATTAAAAAATATATATATATGAATAATTGAACCTCTGATGAATATTTTTCTTTCTCCTTGATGCCATGACCTGTGGGTGGAAAAGAAAGGGTAAAGGGTGTCGCAAAACTGGTGTTATTTAACAGAGTCTTCATATTTGTACCACACAAGTTGAAGATATCAGGTGTAAGACATCACCCTAAAGCATCACTTCTGAGAACTATTGGGAGGGAAATATCAGAACTGAAATATCACAGCTGGCCCTGATTTTAACTGGTGCCAAACACCTGCAGGCCCTAAAAGGATACCAAAACAAAACCCCACCCCGTGGCAGCAAGCCAGCCCTTAACAACCCTTCCTTAACTTTGCATCACCATCAAAATTAATTTAACATTTTCTACAGAAACCTTATTCTTCCTGTCCCAGAAGGCCATTACAACTCCTTTAGCCAATCTTTCGTATGGGATAAATATGTCATAGAAACAAACAGAGTGAAGTCTTGAAATATTTGATCACTTAAAAATTATCTGTTGTTTTCATATCATTATTTGTGGAAGCCTGTGAAGTTGGAGGCTTTATTAATCTCTAGGTTAGCTCATAGTCTCTAAGTGATTTTGTTTTAGCACATTTTGGCAAAATATCTGAGCATCTGGGGCAAAAAGCCTTCAATATTCATATAGTAAGTATCAGAAGCTCCCCGAAATACAGAGCTATTTTTCAAGCCATTTCTACCTTATACACACAGGCATGTGTGTGCACACATGAATACATGTGCACACATGCACCGTTGATTATTTCAAAGATTGCTTTTTGAATGACATTCATTAATATTGATTGAAATTCAGTTGCATAGCCCTGAGAGGGTTATACAAATAAAGCAAAATTATATCCTTGTTTCTAATACTGCTGGGAAATATGTACATACAGTGCTCCCTGTAGCTGGAAAACAGCTGATGAGGATCTGAAGTGAAACAGTTTGTCTGGATATAATTCTTAGTAGACAAGAGATGGAAAAGTAGAATTTATGTTTTCTTTGAGTGTATGTGACACATTTCAGATGATGAACAAATTCAGATGTACTGTGTGTGTGTTTGTGATATGTGGGTATAATATTTGTAGTTTTGGAAAAAAATAATGTATTTCAGACTTATGTGATTAAATGAAATAAACACTGAAGGTTTAAGCATACAATTTTATATTGAAATGTGACGTATAAGACATTAATATGCAATTTTATTTTCTTTGGGCTAAGAATCTTAATACCAAAAAACCTCATGTGTTATCATGTAAGAGGAAACCTACTGAAATGTCAAATACACTGTTAAGGACTTAGTATTATATTACTGGCTTTCATGTCCAGTTTTTCTATATACCTAGAAAATTTGGCTGCACCCATTTTTTTTAAGTTATCAAGTATATTTAGAAATCTAACTGGAATGCCTTGAACATTACCTGATTTTTATTTATGGAAATAAAATAATAGAATTTATGTTAAAGAAAAACAAACAACCCCCCCCCCATCTCTTTTATTAGCTTGGCCAGGAAGTTCGTTTGGGTTTTTTCATACCATCTTATGGAAAAACCCAAATGAACTTTTAGACCAACACAGTGCTTTTGATATTTTCATGAAAACATGAAAGCTGTGGTTCAAGGCAGAGTCACTTTTTCATTCTTTCAATTACTCAGTCATTTGTTCAGCAAATAGAAATTGATAGTTCAATCACTCAGTTGTGTCTGATTCTTTGCAACTCCATGGACTGCACCAGGCCTGGCTTCCCTGGCCTGTCCATCACCGAATCCGAGACCTTGCTAAAACTCATGTCCATCGAATCAATGATGCCATCAAATCATCTCATCCTCTGTTGTACCCTTCTTCTCCTTCCTTCAATCATTCCCAGCATAGGGTCTTTTCCAATGAATTGAGTTTTTGCATTAGGTGGCCAAAGTATTGGCGTATCAGCTTCAGTATCAGTCCTTCCAATGAATATTCAGGACTGATTTCCTTTAGGATGGACTGGTTGTATCTCCACGCAGTCCAAGGGACTCGCAAGAGTCTCTTCCAACACCACAGTTCAAAAGCATCAATTCTTCGATGCTCAGCTTTCTTTATAGTCCAATTCTCACATCCATACATGACCACTGGAAAAACCATAGCTTTGACTAGACAGACCTTTGTCAGCAAAGTAATGTTTCTGCTTTTTAATATGCTGTCAGGGTTATTCATAGCTTTTCTTCCAAGAAGCAAGTGTCTTTTAATTTCATGGCTGCAGTCACCATCTGCGTGATTTTGGAGCCCAAGAAAACAAAGTCTCTCACTATTTCCATTGTTTCCCCATCTATTTGCCATGAAGTGATGGGACCAGATGCCATGATCTTAGTTTTCTGAATGTCAAGCTTTAAGCCAACTTTTTCACTCTCCTCTTTCACTTTCATCAAGAGACTCTTTAGTTCTTTGCTTTCTGCCATAAGGGTAGTGTCATCTGTGTATCTAAGGTTATTGATATTTCTCCCAGCAAGCTTGATTCCACCTTGTGCTTCATCCAACGTGGCATGTAGAATGACAATATATAGCCTTGACATACTCCTTTCCCAATTTAGAACCAGTCTGTTGTTCCACATCCAGTTCTAACTGTTGCTTCTTGACCTGCATACAGATTTCATAGGAGGCAGGTCAGGTGACCTGGTATTACCATCTCTTGAAGAATTTTCCAGTTTCTTGTGATCAAGACAGTCAAAGGCTTTGGCATAGTCAACAAAGCAGAAGTAGATGTTTTTCTGGAATTGTCTTGCCTTTTCTATGATCCAACGGATGTTGGAAATTTGATCTCTGGTTTGTCTGTCTTTACTAAATCCAGCTTGAACATCTGGAATTTCATGGTTTATGTACTATTAAAGCCTGGCTTGGAGAATTTTGAGCATTACTTTGCTAGTGTGTGAGATGCAATTGTGTGGTAGTTCAAGCATTATTTGGGATTGCCCTTCTTTGGGATTGGAATGAAAACTGACCTTTTCCAGTCCTGTGGCTACTGCTGAGTTTTCCAAATTTGCTGGCATATTGAGTGCAGCACTTTCACAGCATCATCTTTTAGGATTTGAAATAGCTCAACTGGAATGCCATCACCTCCACTAGCTTAGTTCATAGTGATGCTTCCTACGGCTCAGTTGACTTCGTTTTCCAGGATGTCTGGCTCTAGGTGAGTGATCACATCATTGTGATTATCTGGGTCATGAAGATCTTTTTGTGTAGTTGCTGTGTATTCTTGCCACCTCTTCTTAATATCTTCTGCTTCTGTTAGGTCCATACCAATTCTGTCCTTTGTTGTACCCATCTTTGCATGAAAGTTTCCTGTGGGGATCTCTAGTCTTTCCCATTTTATTTTCCCTAACTATAGAATGGGAAAGAAGAGTAATTGATGGCCTGCTGTATATATATATGGTCTTATATTAGATATTTTTCCAGGGGAGGGATGATAGAAAACAGTGAAGTAATAAGAGAAGATGAAGCTATTAAGCATTCAAGGAGGGTGCACAATTCAGCTTAAGGTCGAAAGTGTCCAGTGTCACAGAAGAGTTATATATGAATTTGCTTTAATACCAATTTTCTGTTATTGTTGTGATTTGCCTTGTGCATCTTTTCCCATCCTTTCACTTCAGCCTATTTCCAGGTTTGAATCTAAAGTTTCTCATACATAGGTAGTATATAGCTGGCTCCTATTTTTTTTTTGATACAGTTAAAAAAATCTGCTTTTTGATTGAATTGTTTAAATCAATCACACTCAGTGTTATTATTGATAGGATAGGATTTCCGTCTGACATTTGCTCTGTGTTCTCTGTGTCCTGTGTTGTTTTTATTCCTGTTTCTTCATTGCTGTCTCTTGCATTAAACATATTTTCTAGCATAGCATTTGAAGTAATTCCTTTAATGATTTTTGATAATATCTTTGCATTTTTATTAGTTTTTTCTAGACCTGTAGTATACATCTTATCAGAATTGACTTCAGTTTTATATCAACTTATTTGCAGTGAAATATGGAAACTTTAGTGTTATGTAACTCCTATAGATATGTGTTTGTGTGTTAGTTCTTCAGTCGTGTCTGACTCTATGTGACCCCATGGAGTGTAACCCACCAGGTTCCTCTGTCCATGGTGTTCTCCACGAAAGAAGACTGGAGTCACTAGCCATTTCTTTCTCCCGGGGATCTTCATGACCCAGGGATCAAACCCCAGTCTCCTGCCTTGCAGGCTGATTCTTTACCAGCTGAGTTACCACAGATGCACGTAAATATATGTGTCTGTGTGCATGTGTGTATACTAAACTCAACAATAGCTGATGAAAACTGATGAAATAAATGAGAGCTAATTCATACTAAATAATAGATTTAATTGCTAGAGATCAAATTGCCACCATTTGCTGGATCATAGAGAAAGCTAGGGAATTCCAGAAAAACATCTCTGTTTCATTGACAATGCCAAAGCCTTTGAATGTGTGGATCATAATAAACTGTGTAAAGGTCTTAAAGTGATGGGGTTACCAGACTATCTTGCCTGTCTCCTGAGAAACTGGTATGCAGGTCAAAAGGTAAGAGTTAGAGCCCTGTATGAAACAACTGATTGGTTAGAGATTGAGAAAGGAGTACAACAGGGTGTCTGCTTTCACCTTGTTTGTTTAATCTATAGGCTGAGCACACCATGAGAAATGCCACACTGGATGAGTTACAAGCTAGAGTCAAGATAGACAGGAGAAACTTCAATAACCTCACATAATGCAGATGATACCACTCTATGGCAAAGCCTTTGATGTGTTCAGTTCAGTTCAGTTGCTCAGTCAAGTCTGACTCTTTGCGATCCTATGAACCACTACACACCAGGCCTCCCTGTCCATCACCAACTCCCGGAGTCCACCCAAACCTATGGCCACTGAGTCGGTGATGCCAACCGGTCACCTCATCCTTTGTCATCCCCTTCTTCTCCTGCCCGCAATCTTTCCCAGCATGAGGGTATTTTCCAATGAGTCAGCTCTTCACATCAGGTGGCCAAAGTATTGGAGTTTCAGCTTCAACATCAGTCCTTCCAATGAACACCCAGGACTGATCTCCTTTAGGATGGACTTGTTGAGTCTCCTTGCAGTCCAAGGGACTCTCAAGAGTCTTCTCTAGCACCACAGTTCAGAAACATCAATTCTTTGGCACTCAGCTTTTCTTTATAGTCCAATTCTCACATCCATACATGACCACTGGAAAAACCATAGCTTTGACTAGATGGACCTTTGTTGGCAAAGTAATGTCTCTGCTTTTTTAATATGCTATCTAGGTTGGTCATAACTTTCCTTCTAAGGAGTAAGCATGTTTTAGTTTCATGGCTGCAGTCACCATCTGCAGTGATTTTGGAGCCCAGAAAAATTAAGTCTGCCACTGTTTCCACTGTTTTCCCATCAATTTGCCATGAAGTGATTGGACCAGATGCCATGATCTTAGTTTTCTGAATGTTTACTGTGTGGATCACTGCAAACTGTGGAAAATTCTTAAAGAAATGGTAATACCAGATCACCTGACCTGCCTTCTGAGAAATCTGTATGCAGGTCAAGAAGCAATAGTTAGAACTAGATGTGGAACAAAAGACTGGTTCCAAATTGGGAAATGACTACATCAAGGCTGTATATTTACATCACACTGTGTATTTAACTTCTATGAAGAGTGCATCGTTAGAAATGCTGGGCTGGATGAACAACAAGCTGGAATCAAGTTTGCTGGTAGAAATATGGATAACCTCAGACATGCAGGTGACACCAGCCTTATGGCAGAAAGCAAAGAACTGAAGAGCCTCTTGATGAAAGTGAAAGGGAAGAGTGAAAAATTTGGCTTAAAACTCAACATTCAGAAAACAAAGATGGCTGGATGGCATCACTGACTCAATGGACATGGGTTTGGGTGGACTCCGAGAGTTGGTGATGGACAGGGAGACCTGGTGTGCTGCAGTTCATGGAGTCACAAAGAGTCGGACATGACTGAGTGATTCAACTGAACTGAACTGATTTCTTAATATTTTAAAAAACAGTTTCCAGATCATTTTTCCTTGAAAGAATCTTAACATAGTTGTTAATTTGTAGTACTCAAAAAGTTCATATACTTTGCAACTCCTTTTTTATGCAAATTAGAATTTTCATGAAATGTCTAATCAAACAAAAATATAGAAATGAATGAGAGATTAATAAATAAATAGAACTACAGTATACTCCAACTTCTATAATGATTGTTAGGCAAGTAAATGTTGTAGTTTCAAACATTTATATGAATGTATTTAGACTAATACAATATTGGGGATTTGTTTACTTTTTTTTTTTTTTAATTAAAGAAAGGGTTTCCCGTTAAAAGGAAAAATAACGTCTTTGGACCTATGGGAATGAGTGGTTAGGTTGTCCTTAAAAGACTTTCCTTAAATGTCAGTTTTCTGTGTTGATCATTTGACAATTACCCAGGACTTATCTAGCATTCTCTGGCAAATGCAGTGTTTTAGAATATGAAGGAAAACAAAATTCTCAGAAAGAGGAGAAAGGTATCAAAACCTGCAATGGTCAGAGGGACTGAGCAAAAATAAATAAATGAATAAATAAATTAAAAGAGTCTATTTTCTTGTTTCTGAGCAGTTCTAAATCATTCATTTAATTTTTCTTGGCAAATACAGTATAAGCCTGGAACATCTTGTGTAGTACCAGGAAGTGAAGAAGTACCCACAAAGTGATAGGAACGTGGCAAAAGTATAAAGGCAGCCACTTCAAAGAGTTCCCAATAGCCACGTTTGGACAATTTGAGTAACAAAATAAATATAATTATAGTAATGGATTATAATCCATAGAATAAAGTAAGTATTCATGACTCCTTACTAATATAAATAAATAGTTGAATCAATCAGTGAATGTAGAGAAATGGAAAGAGCTCTTTAGATTGTAGAATTTCAACTAATAAATATAAAGGAATTAAGGAAATTGAAAATTGTCTTTAGGTAAACATCACGGTAATGATTGTTGCAGAAAAGAACCATTGAAAGATACTAAAATTATGACAAAAAAGAGGATATCTCTATAATCACAATGTGTCTCTTTGCCCTCTTTGTTACAAAGGGAAATCTATTGACTTCACTGTGGGGAACTCTTACTGACATCAGCTTAACCAAGTGATTCAAGTTAGTATCACCAGTAATAAGATCTGACAGCATCATGAATCTTCTGTTATGATGCATAATCACTTTCTTGCCTGAAATGTATAACTTGAATCTAATCATGGAAAAATATCTGACCAACTCAAATTGAGAAATTCTATAAATTGCCTGACCACTGTTTTTCAAAAATGTCAAGATTATACAAGACAAAGTCTAAGATTGGAGATTATGACAGTTATTTGCAATGTGAGATCCTAGATAGTATCCTGTTCTGGAGAAAAACACATTAGCATGACACTTGTAAAATTTCCAAGTCTCTAGATAAGTTAGTGACATTGTATCAATTTTAATTTTTTGGTTTTGATAATCTAACTCTGGGTAGATAAGATGTTAATAGCAAAAGCTGGGTGATGAATATTTGAAAACTGTGCTTTGCAACTGTTTTGTCCTTCAAAATAAAAAGTAAGAAACCCAGAAATTTTATTTCAAATACCTCACATTGCATAAATACAAAGGCAAAGAGCCTTGCATTAAAATAAAGCATGAAGTGGCAAAGGGAAGTCCTCTATGTGTGTTTGCATGCTCAGTTGCTTCAATTGTGCCCTATAGAACCTGCAAAATAAAATTTCAAACTTTATTGCTTCTCAGGTTTCCATCATTTAAAAACAATGCTTATCAAAATATCAGAGGACTCTAATGTGCCATTTCATTTGTTTTCTCACATTTCAAATTGACTGATTATGTCTTTCTTTGCTGTTCCAGGGACATGAGACCCTGAGTAGTATGAAGCCTGAAACTATTATTGATATTTCTGCATCTTAGTTGAGATTTTATTTCTGATGCTTGAGGACTACTGAGACAGCCACACACTCAATCAAATTTTCAGATCTTTTCCACACAACTGTGGTTGATCCCTTGTCAAGAATTTAAATGAAAGCTAATTTAAATTCATTTTTCTTTAGAAAACAGATTTTTGCTAATTTATAAAATGTAATTAAAATGTTACCAGAATGCAGTTACTCTTGGAAATACTTCTCCACAGATTCTCATTTTTACAAAATAGATATGTCTCATTTAACTTTTATGAAAAATGGTTAAATTTTCAAAATTCATCTCAGAAGCTATCCAATTTCTTAGTAGTACACTAAGTATCAATAGTTGTTGTAAGCCCTTTTATGTCATCAGACAGTGGTTCAGTATTCAAACAGGTTGTATATTAAAGTCACCCAGAGAACTCTTCCAAAATCTAGATCCTGGAGCTCTAGAAACATGATATCTGATAATACAGGTCAGTGTGGAGTTAAGGATATCTGAATATTTAGAAAATTCATCAAGAATTCTACTATAGAATCACAAATGGTTTGGAGAGGGGATAATTTTGTAGTTATGAACACAGTCTTTCTAATTGGGACAAACCTGACTTTTATCTGGGCTCTGCCACTTACTCACTGGATGACTCTGAGCATTACTTAACCTTCATATGCCTTAGTTTCCTCTTCTGTAAAATAGAGGTTTTAATGATTTTGACCTCATTAATTAGAAAAATCAATAAGATAAGATAGTGCCAATAAAGTATTTAAAATGAGAGCACTTTTTTATTGTTTATAGATGATCAGGTGTTTTCTGGAAAATGCCATAGTGGAAGGGAAGGAATGTGAGGCAAAAGTAGCAACCAAGCCAAGAAAGTGATGCTTTCAAACTGTGGTGTTGTAGAAGGCTCTTGAGAGTTCCCTGGACTGCAAGATCAAACCAGTCAATCCTAAAGGAAATCAACCTTGAATATTCACTGGAAGCATTGATGCTGAAGCTGAAACTCCAATACCTTGGCCACCTGATGCAAAGTGCCAGGTCACTGAAAAAGACCCTGATGCTGGGAAAGACTGAAGGCAGGAGTAGGGGACAGCAGAGGACGAGATGGTTAGATGGCATCACTGACTCAATGGACATGAGTTTGAGCAAACTCCAAGAGGTGGTGAAGGACATGGAAGCCTGGCGTGCTGCAGTCCATGGGGTCACAAAGAGTTGAACATGACTGACTGACCAAATAACCAACAACAGTAAGCATAGAAATGGGAGACATGATAATGCCTGGGGAGCTGTGAGAAGGTCAGGTGGTGTGTTATGGCTGGACTATAGAGTGTGGATGAGATATGGTAGGAGGTGAAGGTGGAGAACCCAAGAGTCATTTCGTGGAATATGGTATGCCATGCTAATAAGTTTAATATGTATCCAAATTGTTTGTCAGAACATGTGGTCTGATGCCAACTACTGGAAGTGCAGCAGATGTACTCATACCAGCAGCAGTGTATTCTCATGATCTCAGGTAGCTATGAAGCCTAGGAGAATGCAGGATGCAAGTATGCCTGTGTACACCTGTATATGACATATGTAGTGTCTATTAGTTCCATGGTAATGATTCAGTGTAGGAAATACAAGTCCTAAGGTCCAAGCTGTTTTTGACCCATCCTACCAAAAAACATGCATTGTCAGAGTTATTGGGAACTTAATCATCGTAGCTATTCATTCTTTGTTTTATACTTTGTCAGCCAGAAATCTGAGAGTGAACCTCTCATAAACTCAAATTCTGATATTGATCCAGCTATATATGGCATGTGATTAATTGCTATGGTTTTTACAGTAGTCACATATGGATGTGAGAGTTGGACTATAAAGAAAGCTGAGCACCAAAGAACTGATGGTTTAAACTGTGGATTGGAGAAGACTCCTGAGAGTACCTTGGACTGCGAGAAGTTCAAAGCAGTCAATCCTAAAGGAAATTAGTCTTGACTAGTCATTGGAAGGACTTATGCTCAAGCTGAAACTCCAATACTTTGGCCACCTGATGTGAAGAACTGACTCACTGGAAAAGACCCTGATGCTGGGAATGATTGAAGGCAGGAGGAAAAGGGGATGACAAAGGATGAGATGGTTGGCTGGCATCACTGACTTGATGGACATGAGTTTGAGCAACCTCTGGAAGTTGGTGATGGACAGGGAAGGCTGGCAAGCTGCAGTCCATGGGGTCGCAAAGAATCAGACACAACTAAGCGATTGAACTGAACTGATGGTATGTGAGTGAGCACTGTGGAGAACTGCAGGAAATCAGCTGCTTTATTTTATTTTATTTTTTTTAATTTTCTTAACTTTATTGTGTTGGCTTTGCCATACACTGACATGAATCTGCCGTGGGTATACACATGCTGCCCCTCCAGAACCCCCCTGCCCCCTCCCCCTGACTCCCTCCCCTCGGGTCATCCCGGTGCCCCAGCCCTGAGCATCAACCCTGGGCTGGCGATTGATTCCACACATGATAATTAACATGTTTCAATGCCATTCTCCCATATCATCCCACCCTTGCCCTCTTCCACAGAGTCCACAAGACTGTTCAGCTACTTTAATGTATAGATATGTGTCGGCATGTTGGGGAATAGTATTTATTGAACTGCAGTTGAACTCACATGTGCCTTTGTAAGCCTACTCCTAGCCATATGTGCTTCAAAGTTTATAATATATTATATCTATTTGTTAGGGTATCATTTTTGGGTATTAAGAAACTCATAGGGAGCTATGTTAATGATTAGGATATTGTTGATTAAGATAAGATTTGAAGATCATTGGAATTAAATTATTTTCTCACTTTTTATTTTTAAATAGTTAGATTCACAGAGAAGTAGAGAGCAAAGATGGTAGAGAGAAGTGCTATGGTCCTATAACTTAGTTTCTCCCAAAGATTGCATTTTACATAATTATAGTACAATGACAAAGTCAGGAGTCTGGCTTTAGTACAGTGTATGTGTATAGTTCTATGCCATTTTAATACACAAATGTGTAGAGTTATGTAACCACACATTCAAGACACTGAACTGTTCATAACCACAAAGATCTCTGTTATGCTACTGCTTTATAGTCACATCTACCACTGCCTCATTCCTAATTTGTCTTCTGTCACTATGATTTTTTCATTTCAATAGTGTTATATAAATGGAATCATACTACGGTACGTGACTTTGAAAAAATAACAGCTTTATTGAGATATTGTTCACATACCATAAAATTACTCTTAAAGTATATACTCCTTCATTTTTTTAGCCCATTCACAGAACTGTGCAACCATCACCACTAATTTCATAACATTTTTATAATCCTTAGTAGAAACAACATTAACATTCATTCCCTATTTTTCCTTCCCCTAGCCCCTAGTAACCACTAATTTATTTTCTGTTTCTATGGATTGTTCCATTCTGTACATTTCATGTAAATGGAATCATTTGATGTGTCCTTTGTGAGTGGTTTTTTTACTTAGCATGAAGTTTTCAAGGTTCCTCCATGTTGTACTGTGTGTCAGTGTTTCATTGCTTTATATGGCTGAATAGTAGTCCGTTGAATAGATATACTACATTCATCAACTGAAGGACATCTGGATTATATCCACATTTGGCTATTATGAATATGCTTTTATTGTAAATTCATATATAAGCTTTGTGAAGACATATGTTTTTATGTCTATCGGGTAATGGAACTTCTGGATCATATGGTAATTCTATGTTTGGCTTTTCGAGGAATGGCTAAGCTTTTTTCCAAAGTGGCTGCCCTTTTTTATAATCCCACAAGTGATGTATGAACATTCCAATTTCTCTACATGCTTGCCAACACTTATTATTTATCTTTTCTTATTTATTTCTACCTTCTTTTCTTCCCTCTATCCCTGCTTCCATCCTCCCTTCTTTTTTCCCTTTCCCCTTCCTGGCTTCCTTCCTTCCTTTCTTTCTTTTTTCTATTTATAGCCATTACTGGGTATGAAGTAGTATATCATTGTAGTTTTGATTTGCATCTTATTAAGGATTATGATACTCAAAACATTCTAAAATGATTATTGTCCATTTGTATGTCTACTTTAGGTAAATGTCTATCCAAATATTTTGCCCATTTTACGAATTGGTTTATCTATCTATCATTATTGAGTTCTAAGAGCTCTCTAGAACTTTGGATACAAGTTCTTAATCAAATATATGAATTAAAGATATTTTCTTCCATTCTGTCAACTGTATTTTTACTTTCTTAGTGGTGTTCTTTGAAGCACAAATGTTTTTAATTTGGGTGCAGTTTCACTTATCTAGGGATTCCCCGGTGGCTCAGATGGTGAAGCGGCTGCCTGCAATGAGGGAGACTGGGGTTTGATCCCCGGGTCAGGAAGATCCCCTGGAGAAGGAAATGGCAACCCACTCCAGTACTCTTCCCTAGAAAATTCCATGGATGGAGGCACCTGGTGAGCTATAGTCCATGGGGTCGCAAAAAGTCAGACACGACTGAGCGACTTCACTTCATTTATCTATTTTTGGGGTCATATCCAAAAAATGTTGCCTAATTCAAGGGCCTAAAAATGTATGATTATATTTTCTTCTCACAGTTTTATAGACGTACCTTTTATATTTAATTCTCCAATCTATTTTGAGTTGAATTTTGCATATAGGGTGATGTAGGAGTCTAACTCTTTTCCTATGCATATAGATAACCACTGGTATAGCAGAAATTGTTGAAAGATTATTCTTTCTCTCATTGAATTTTCTGGCATCTTTGTTGAGAATTATTTCACAGTAAATAGGAGGGTTTGTTTCTGTTCCATTGGTCTGTATATCTATTCTTTTGCCATTACCACACTGTATTGAACTGTAGTTTTGTCATTGTTTTGAAATGAAGAAGTGTGAGTACTCCAACTATCTTTTTCTTTTTCAAACTTGTTTTGTTTTTCCAGGTCTCTTGCATTTTCATATGAATTTTAGGAGTAACTTGCCAATTTCTGCTAAGTCAGTTGGGATTGTGAAAGTAATTGTGTTGAATTTTCAGATCAGTTTGGCAGTATTGCCATTTACTAATATTAAATCTTCTGACTCATGAAAACATGTCTTTCCATTTAGTCTTCTTTATTTCAAAAATGTTTTTTGGTTTTTATTGTATAAGTTTTGTATTTTTTGTTAAATTTTACCTGAGTATTTTATTCTTATTGGTGATGTGGAATGGAACTGGTAAATGGAAAATTAGTTTGTTAATTTTCCTTTCATATTATTAATTACTATCACATGGAAATAAAATACACTTTTGTATATTAATTTGTATCCTTCAGTCTTACTGAACTTATTTATTGGTTTTAATAGCATTTCTATTTGGAAGGATGAGGGGTCTTTGGGATTTTTATATACAAAAGATCATGTCATCTTCCTATCTAATCTGGGTGGCTTTCTTCTCAATTTTTGCCAGAATTCCCTAGATTGACTGTGCAGTAAAATGTTGGAGAAAAGTAGCAAGGGCAGACATCCTTGTCTGCTGATCTGATCTGAGGGACAAAGCATTCAGTCTTTCACCGTTAGTATGACATTTGCTGTGGTCTCATAGATGCCTTTTTATCAGGATGAGGCAGTTACTTTGAATTTATTGTTGAATACTTTTATTATAAAGAGGTATTGGTTTTCTGTGTCCAGTTGATCATTTTTTATTGATATATTGTATCATAAATTGATTTTTCAGCTTTCAAGCCAAACTTGTACTTAGTCATGGTATATAATCCTTCTTATGTGTTGCTGTGTTTGGTTTGCTAGTATTTTGTTGAGAATTTGTTTTTTCTATATTCTTAAGATATATTTGTGTATAGTTTTCCTGTTATGTCTTGCCTGGTGTTGGTTTCAGGGTAACACTGGCCTCATGTAATGAGCTAAAAATTCATGAGTTGCCTTCACATATATGTATATAGGTATAATTGTTTTTTTTTAATTAGTTAAGAGAAGAAATAAGTATATATTTGTTATATGTTTTATATTTCCACATTTGTCTACTGGTGCTCTTCGTCTGTTTTATTTTTCATATAGGCTTAAAGACTTTCAATATGTATTATAAAGCAGGTATATTAGCAAGATATTCTGTTTTTGTTCATCTGGGAATATCTTCAATTCATCTGCATTTCTTAAAGATAATTTTTCTGTATGCAAAATTCTTGAGTCACAGCTTCTCTCTTTTAAAAGTTTTTAAAACTTTCAATATAGCATCCACTGCCGTCTAGCATATGGCTGTTTCTGGTGTTAAGTCAGCTGCCACTCTTTTTGGTGTTTCCTTTGTGTTTCAGTTTGTTTTCTCCCAATTTCAAGAGTTTCTGTTTGTTTTTGGCTTTCAATAGTTTGATTAGGATGTGTCTGAGGTGGATCTCTTTACATTCATAGAACATTCTACATAGAACTCTTTGAGCTTCCTGGGTGTGTAGATTAATGTTTTCATCAAATTTGCGGAATTTTAGCCATTATTTAAATATTTTTGTGCTTGTATTTTCTCTTGTTTCTGCTGATACTCTCATTATGCCTAAGTTGGTGAACTTAATAGTATCACACTTTTTGCTTATTTTAAAAATTATTTTTAAACTTTGTTTCTCATATTGCATCATTTCTAACAATCTATCTTCAAGTTTGTTGATTCTTTCTTCTCCCAGTTCAAATTTACTTTTTTTAGTCCCTCTAGTGAATATTTTAATTATTTTACTTTTCATCTCCAGAATTTTAGTTAGTCCTTTTAAAATGATTTCTTTATTGATATTCTCTATTTTCCAAGACATTTTCATCATTTTTTCCTGTAGTTCATTAAGGATGGTGTCTTTTAGTGTTCTCAATATTCTTAAAAGGCTATTTTGAAGTCATTGTCTATTAAGTCTGACACAAGCAGTTTCTGTTACTTAGTCATTTCTTGTGTATGAATCATATTTTCATGTTTCTTTGTATGTCTCATCATTTTTGTTAAAAACTAGGTATTTTCATTTTCAATGCTTCTTGTTATTTTATTTGTTTAATGACTTTTATGGACTTACTGAAATCTTCCCCCTCCACCCCCCCCCCCCCCCCCCGAAGGCATAGCCTCAGGCATGTATAGATTCACCCTGAGATTACAGTAGTTTTAGCAGAGCTTTCTTTGTCTCTGCTTGTGTGTGTATGTGTGTGTGTGTTTGTGTGTGTGTGTGTGTGTGTTAATCACTCAGTTCAGTTCAGTCACTCAGTCGTGGCTGACTCTTCACGACCCCATGAACCACAGCACACCAGGCCTCCCTGTCCATCACCAACTCCAGGTGTCCACCCAAACCCATGTCCATTGAGTCGGTGATGCCATCCATCCATCTCATCCATTGTCGTCCCCTTCCCCTCCTGCCCCCATTGCTTCCCAGCATTAGGGTCTTTTCCAGTGAGTCAACTCTTCGCATCAAGTGGCCAAAGTATTGGAGTTTCAGCTTCAACATCAGTCTTTCCAATGAATACCCAGAACTGATCTCCTTTAGAATGGACTGGTTGGATCTGCTTGCAGTCCAAAGGACTCTCAAGGGTCTTCTCCAACACCAAGTTCAAAAAGATCAATTCTTCAGCACTCAGCCTTTTTACCTGTCCAAGTCTCACATCCATACATGACTACTGGAAAAACCATAGCCTTGACTAGATGAACCTTTGTTGGCAAAGTAATGTCTCTGCTTTTCAATATGCTATCCAGGTTGACCATAACTTTCCTTCCAAGGAGTAGGCATCTTTTGATTTCATGGCTGCAATCACCATGAAAAATAAAGTCAGCCACTGTTTCCACTGTTTCCCCATCTATTTGCCATGAAGTGATGAGACCAGATGCCATGATCTTAGTTTTTTGAATGTTGAGCCTTAAGCCAACTTTTCACTCTCCTCTTTTACTTTCATCAAGAGGCTCTTTAGTTCCTATTCACTTTGTGCCATAATGGTGGTGTCATCTGCATATCTGAGGTTATTGATATTTCTCCCAGCAATCTTGATTCTAGCTTGTGCTTCTTCCAGCCTAGCATTTCTCATGGTGTACTATACATAGAAGTTAATTAAATAAGCATGGTGACAGTATACAGCCTTGACGTACTCCTTTTCCTATTTGGAACCAGTCTGTTGTTCCATGTCCAGTTCTAACTGTTGCTTCCTGATCTGCATAAAGGTTTCTCAAGAGACAGGTCAAATGGTCTGGTATGCCCATCTCTTGAAGAATTTTCCACAGTTTATTGTGACCCACACAGTCAAAGGCTTTGGCATAATCAATAAAGCAGAAGTAGATGCTTTTTTGGAACTCTCTTGCTTTTTTGATAATCCAGTGGATTATCCAGCTTGTTCCTGTTTTGTTTTTAGCAGTGCCCTTGAGCATAAATAGCTCCATAGTCTGATTGAACTAAACTGATCTCCTTTTGCTGAGATAGTTTTTGAGTCCAGTCTTTGTGTATTGTTCTGATCCTGGAGGTGGGTCTACTTAGGTTTCTTTTTCCTGGTCCTCACTGGTAAGATCCTCCCCATAACTCTGGGAGTTTTCCTTTTAATAGATGAGAAGTTAATTTTTTTTATTGAGACTTAGTTTATCACTCTGATTGACTTTATTTTTTTTTCTCATGTTCCCTTAACTTTATTTATTTATTTTTTTGTTATTATTGTTTTTGCCATACAATGCCATGATATCACCATGGGATTACATATGCTCCGCCTCCAGAACCCCCCTCCCTCCTCCCTCCCTCCTCCCTCCCCCTGGGAAATCTCGATGTACCAGCCCTGAGCATCACTCCTGGGCTGGCAATTGATTAAACATATGATAATTAACGTGTTTCAATGCCATTCTCCCATATCATCCCACCCTTACCCTCATCCACAGAGTCCACAAGTCTATTCTATACATCTGCGTTCCTTTTGCTGTCTCGCATGCTGGGTTCTTGTTACCGTCTTTCTAAATTCCATGTATATGTGTTAATATACTGTATTGTTTATGCTTCTGGCTTACTTCACTCTGGATAATGGGCTCCAGTTTCGTCCATCTGAGTAGAACTGCTTCAAATGAATTTTTTTTTAATGCTGAGTAATATTCCATTGTGTATATGTACCACAGCTTTCTTATCCATTCGTCAGTTGATGGGCATCTAGGTTGCTTCCATGTCCTGGCTATTGTAAACAATGCAGCGATGAAAATTGGGGTATACGTGGCTCTTTCAATTCTGGTTTCCTTGGTGTATATGCCCAGCAGTGGGATTGCTGGGTCATATGGCAGGTCTATTTGCAGTTTTTTAAGGAACCTCCACACTGTTTTCCATAGTGGCTATACTAGTTTGCATTCCCACCAACAGTGTAAGAGAGTTCCCTTTTCTCCACATCCTCTCCAGCATTTATTGCTTGTAGACTTTTGGATGGCAGCCATTCTGACTGGTGTAAAGTGGTACCTTATTGTGGTTTTGATTTGCTTTTCTCTGATAATGAGTGATGTTGAACATCTTTTCATGTGTTTGTTAGCCATTTGTATGTCTTCTTTGGAGAAATGTCTGTTAAGTTCTTTGGCCCACTTTTTGATTGGGTTGTTTATTTTCCTAGAATGGAGCTGCAGGAGTTGCTTGTATATTTTTGAGATTAATTGTTTGTCCGTTGCTTCATTGGCTATTATTTTCTCCCATTCTGAAGGCTGTCTTTTCACCTTGCTTATAGTTTCCTTTGTTGTGCAGAAGCTTTTAATTTTAATTAGGTCCCATTTGTTTATTCGTGTTTTTATTTCCAATATTCTGGGAGGTGGGTCATGGAATATCCCGCTTTGGTTTATGTCAGAGAGTGTTTTGCCTGTTATCCTCTAGGAGTTTTATAGTTTCTGGTCTTATGCTTAGATCTTTGATCCATTTTGAGTTTATCTTTGTGTACGGTGTTAGAAAGTGTTCTAGTTTCATTCTTTTACAAGTGGCTGTCCAGTTTTCCCAGCACCACTTGTTAAAGAGGTTGTCTTTTCTCCATTGTATATTTTTGCCTCCTTTGTCAAAGATAAGGTGTCCATAGATGCGTGGATTTATCTCTGGGCTTTCTATTCTGTTCCATTGATCTATATTTCTGTCTTTGTGCCACTACCATACTGTCTTAATGACTGTGGATTTGTAGTGTAGCCTAAAGTCAGGTAGGTTGATTCCTCCAGTTCCATTCTTCTTTCTCGAGATTGCTTTGGCTATACGAGGTTTTTTTGTATTTCCATACAAAATTGTGAAATTATTTGTTCTCATTCTTTGAAAAAGACCTCTGGTAGCTTGATAGGAATTGCATTGAATCTATAGATTACTTTGGGTAGTATACTCATTTTCACTATATTGATTCTTCCAATCCACGAACACGGCACATTTCTCCATCTGTTTGTGTCCTCTTTGATTTCTTTCATCAGTGTTTTATAGTTTTCTATATACAAGTCTTTTGTTTCTTTGGGTAGAAATACTCCTAAGTATTTTATTCTTTTTGTTTCGATGGTGAATGGAATTGTTTCCTTAATTTCTCTTTCTGATTTCTCACTGTTAGAGTATAGGAATGCCAGGGATTTCTGTGTGTTGATTTTGTATCCTGAAACTTTGCTATATTCACTGATTAGCTCTAGTAATTTTCTAGTAGAGTCTTTAGGGTTTTCAATATAGAGGATCATGTCATCTGCAAACAGAGAGAGTTTTACTTCTTCTTTTCCAATCTGAATTCCTTTAATTTGTTTATCTGCTCTGATTGCTGTGGCCAAGACTTCCAAAACTATGTTGAAAAGTAGTGGTGAGATTGGGCACCCTTGTCTTGTTCCTGATTTCAGGGGGAATGCTTCCAGTTTTTCACCATTGAGGATAATGTTTGCTGTGGGTTTGTCATATATAGCTTTTATTATGCTGAGGTATGTTCCTTCTATTCCTGCTTCTGATTGACTTTAAATTACCCTAAGAGAAAGCTTAAATCTATGGCCAGTATTAGAGCAGATATTATTCAGTAAGACTAAATAAAATTCTTTCTTTCTTTTCTTTTCTTTTTTTTGCTTTTTATCCTTGTGTTAGCCTACCAGCAAATCTATATTGATTTGAGAGCATCCTTAGTCATGAACTTGTCCATGACCTTTCCAAATATAGTCAGTTCCTTTGGCAGAGCCCTTGAACTTTCTTTTATTATCATTTTCTCTCTTTGGATGAAATATCTGAGGCACTGCCCTGAAGTTGGAGGCAGAGACAGTGGCCACTTCTCTCAGAGTGATACACCTACTTTGTGAACAGGATCCTGGTGGGCAGTGGTGTCAACAACAAAAAAGATGTATCGCTTGAGAGTTGTGAGTTAAGTTTTATTTGGGGGCAAAATGAGGACTGCAGCCTGAGAGACAGGATCTCAGATAGCTCTGAGAGACTGCCCCAGAGCGGCAGTAGGGGAAAGTCAATATATAAGGTTTTGGTGAAGGGGGAGTTCAATGCCATGAAGCACTCATTTTACAAAAGGGTTTTTTGTCAGTCATGAGGATCTGATGTCTCCATGAAGGGATTTAGTGCTTCTCTAGATATGAGGAGATGCAACAATTGAGATCATAAAATCTGTTCCTAAAAACATCCAACTATCTAAAACCCTGTCCCACCAGATTCCCTGGAGCACAGAGTGCCTCATTCCACCCTGAACTCCCTCAAGGGTTGTTGAAGGTCAATAGCTATAGTAGCATGGGGTTCAATCTCTGTAGAGGCAGATGGCAAATGCCTTTGTCGTTCAGTCATTGTCAATGCTCTTGGTAAGTGCCAATTTGTAGTTATGGTCATAAATCCAACCATACTTTGAGGGGCATTTCATGATCGTTTTGTCCCGTGTTGCTGGCAAGGATCGTTCCCATTTCTGAAGAAGGTTTTTGTTGATAAGCCACTCAATGTGCTATTACTGGACTAGGTCTTAATAGTCAAAGATCTCTGGACACCTGTATTCTAGTTATGGTCCAAGGAAGTATTCTCTCTTGTTGCATCTTTTCAGACCTAGAGTCACACTATTATAATCATTGATCATATATCAAGCTATACATTTGATCAACTGTTTCAAGTCTAGTCATCATTTCCACTGGAGGCTCAGTCATACGCTTTGTAATACAAGAAATAATAATCTTCTGAAACAAGAAAATACAAATGGTATAGCTAATAACATTAGTGGAATTAAAAGTAAATATCTTAGCCATGAGCCTCCCACACCAAGCCAGTTTTTTTTTTTTTTTTTAAAGATCGCCTAGACTAGGGAATGGGGCTCTTAAAGCAGAAACCTGATTTTTATTTTTTTGTTGTTGTTATAGTTTTTTTTATATTATATTGTAACAAATTCACTAATGACTTTTTTTCTTTAGAAATCTGATTTTTCATGTGGGTCATCAAATGTGTTACATTAAGGGATTTATCAGGTATGAAAACATAGACTTCAGTTTGAATTGTAGCACAGATATCTCCCTGAGATGCTGTAAAGTGTCAATGGCCTTGCAGTTGTGTAGCACTGCCTTTCTCATCATAGAGATCTCAGATTTCAATAGGCTAATAGCCCAAATACTATCATTTAAAGCTTATGAAAGTTGTTAAAGTTTAAATATGGTCAGTTACATCCTCCAACCCCACTGAAGGCACATGCACACACACACATAAGCTGCTAAATTGTCATACTAGTAGAATACAGATCTTTGACCCACTAGTATCATACCAGTGATAGATTGGGGTTACCTCTAATTGTTAACGTGTATGACCTTAAATTCATGGGAATCCCAGGCTACACCTTCATATCCATCCTTGTAGATGTCAAGGCCATAAATTAGTGCCACAAATCCACGAAGTTTCATACCAGTAACTCTCTCCAAGGGTAATAACAGGCATAGTTCATAAAGCACCCAGCCTTGTCTCATAATTACCAGGTTGATCATTTATAGTATGATGTAACCGCTCCCAACATAGGGGAGCCTTTAAACTTAAATGGCCATAGCCTGTTGTTAACCATGTAGACCCTCCCCATAACTCTGGGAGTTTTCCTTTTAATAGATGAGAAGTTAATTTTTTTTATTGAGACTTAGTTTATCACTCTGATTGACTTTGAATGACCCTAAGAGAAAGCTTAAATCTATGTCCAGCATCAGAGCAGATATTATTAATTGGCCAGGTGTGAGGATCCCATCTAGTAATATTACGAATAAATAGAACAGGACTGAATACTCATCTAAAATAAATTTCCTAGGGGGTATCCAGTCAGAGCCCTAGAGCAGAAATCCACCAAGGTAACCCAGAAGTAATAGGCACAGATGATTGGCCACAACCCAACAACTGGATTGAGTTTTAAACTAGCATAGAATCGTGTCCATGATAGAAAACATTTAATTGATAGGCATAGGTCCAAGGAATCAAGAAAATGTTAAAAATGATCATAAAAGTCAGATCAGCATCTTGGGCAAGCTGTCTGCTTCTGATGTCATCTTCTTCTCATCCTAGTGTAGTGTAGTTTCCTCTGTTTGAGCATCATTTTAAAGTGAGTTTGAGGTCAGTATGCCTCTCTATACTGACCTCTATAAGAGCAGTCCAGTTTAGGGGACTTTGGAAGTAAGAGTTAACCCAAGAGTCAGTTTCCCTTCAATTTCACTGGCCATGAGCTAGTTAAGGGTACCTGATACAAAGGTCCTTCCGTCCAGGTTGGAGATAGTTCCTTAAATTGTCTTCTTCCAGCCTTGGTTGCACGTCATGTGTGAGGCATCTGATCTTCAACCAAAGATAGGTTACTGAGATAAGCTTCAGAAACAACCCTAGAGTGTCCTTTAATAATCAAATTAAATTTTACATTAATATACCCTAACAGCAAAGAATTATCCAGGAAATGAGTCTTAGTAGATACAGACCTCCTTTAACAAACTTGCATTTAACATTCATTGAAACATCTCTTTCTCCATAAAATCACTGTCATTTTTACCAAATGTAGCCTAATTAAGACCTGTTTGTAATATAGATCTGGTCTCAATAAACTTGGCTTGATGATTTATATAGCCATAATTGATCATAGACGTTTTTGCTTTGCTGAGACTTTTATAGTTTCAGACTGAACTTTTAAAATAAAATCTTTCAGGGCTAGGAATGTCATGCCAAAGGCTTATCACAGAGTTTGCCTAACAGATCTAAGTAAATTCCTCCCTTCTCAAGGTCTCCAAAATTTCTCAGAATTTTAGGAACTCCATAAAGTTTCTAGGATATCTATATTAATAACATTTACCATACAATATAACTCGACACTTATTACCCACTTGACAATACCCTCCATGTAATTCTGGTTACAAAATGAACCTAATTAGTATAATATCTCTTTTGGGGATGTTTCATTGGCCCTCTGAAGCATCCCAAAGTTAGCTAGAAGTCTTCTTCATTAGAATCATTTAGGAAGCTTTGTCAACAAATATCAAAAAGGTTTAGAACACTCAGTCAGATAGGATCATAGGGCAGTGTAATAGCTATTCGCTTAGCCAAAGTAACAATAAGGGATATTAGAACAGATCATTTAAGAGATAAAGAAACTTAAATCTGTTATCAAAGGCGGTTCAATATCTGAAGAAAAGGTGTCCTCTTAACAGAGAGAAAAGCTAAATTTAAGTTTTTGCACCAGCTTACTTTACTTAAAAGGTAAACTTAATTAATTTTACTTTAACCTTAGTCCTAACCATATACAAAACTCTTTCCTCGTGGTTCACTTTTCACAAACCTTATCACCTTCTGTACCCATTACTGTGTTCTTCCATCCTAAAAAGTCACCTGTCAGTCAGGCTTACTTCCTTTTCCCTTCACAATATGCAATTCTGTTCCTCATACCTTCTTTCCTGAAAACACACTTCCTATTCCCCTTAAGCAACCAAGAACTAACTTTTATATTAGAATTTTATAGGTTGGTGAGCATAAATACCAGTGATAATTTCTAAAATCTCTGTTTTCTTAGAGAGAACGTTTTAGGATGGCATCAAACATCGTTTATTTTTAATCCCATATCTCTTTGGTTTCTCAGTAAGAGGAAGTTAGTGTTTAGTAGTAAATGTTTCAAAATCTTCTTTTACTTGGAAATGACATAGCTATTCCATAGACTTCCAACACTTAATTTAGCACAACCCTTAGAAGTTAAAGTTACCCCAATCTGGAGAGACTATTTTAGACACATATTCCTAAAGAGCATAATTATTTTTAATAGAGTTTATGTAAAGGCCCGTATCTCATTTACATTTTTTAGAAATTTCTTCACTTGAGGTAATTTCCTTGCTGACAAACTTATAATAGATAAAATAATATTTAACTTATATTAAACCTAGGTACAATAAAAATATTCTGCTTAATGTTAATTACTCTTAGACATGTCTACATTATTTAGATCAACAAATAAACATTAATATCAAGTATTTAACACTGAATATTTCCCAGTTCTCATGAACCTGAAATTCATTTAGGTTAATTTCTCTTGTATTTATAACTATTTGATTTGTAAGTGCTTACATTTTTTCTTTAAGGCCAATTAGATTAGAGCTTATTTACAAACTGACCTCATTAATCAGCAATATTATAAAAAAAAGAAAGACACACACTAAGACATACATATATCCAAGTAGACACAAGAGATCCTACAACTTTGTTTTCCAAACTTAGTTTTGAATAAAAAGATAGTTGGAATAAGATTTTAAAAGGCTTCCCCCTCCCCCACTTTTTTTTTTTCCTTTTGGTTTTAGGAATTAGATATGGTCTAGATAAGTGATCCAGAGAGCTCTGGTCTAAAGGTATAGGAGGAGTTATTTCCTCAGGGCAAGAATTCTTTAAGAGATAATTTTTTCTTCACGGCTTTCTCTGGAGTCTAACGAATATTGTGACCATATTGTCAAAAATTGTATGTTTTGTGTGTATGACCATAGTTTTAATGACAAAATTTAGACCAGATAGTGGTCAACTTGGACCCATTAGCAAGGGCAGATTGGTCCCTCTGGGAAAGTAGGAGTCTTAGTTTGGTCAGCGCCAGGCTGTTGATTACAGGAGGAAGTCGTGGACATAAGGGAACTTCAGTCCATTTTCCTGTCCTATGTCAATAAAGATCTAGTATTTTAGGCCATTTTTCTTGTCATTGAATCATAGCTATAGATTGACTAGTCCAAAAAAAAATTTTTTTTCCCCCCAAGGGGTTCCCAGGTGGAGTGTGAAACTAACTTTACAGTGAGCTATTCCCACATTAGCTCGAGCAGTTTGTACTAGATGTCTGTGCACTCAAACCAAACCAACAAAACCAAACCAAACCAGGAGGCACACTTCAAATGAAACAAAAGGCAAGGAGATGCCCAGAAATCAAAAGCCAAGTGGCAGAAGTGCCCCCAAAAAGAAATGAAACAAAAGGCAAAGTGACGCCCAGAAATCAAAAACCAAATGGCATAAATGTCAAACATGACTACCCAGTTTGACTAGACCTGTGACCTGGCAGTCAGTGCTAGCAGCCTTTTTTTTTTTTTAGTTTGGATACAGTTTCAAGCAATTTTTTATTGATTTTCTGTGAAGAAGTTACTCTATCATTTCCTGTGTTAGAAGCTTCTAGATAACCAGTCAAAGCATGGCTGGCCTTGTCTAATTGTGCGTGCAAAACATATCAATTTTAGAATATCAAAAGAAACCCAATTTGTCCATTTTAGACTGACATCTCTTTTAGTATAATTTCTCCATTTAACTAGCTACTTGCAAGTATGAGCTCCGTACGTATTGCACGTGAATCTGGCTAGAGTGTTCGTCAGTGGCTGGCTTTCTGGCCCCCCTTTGTTTCCATTTTTGAGAGAGTCTGTTCCCCATTTTAAGCTGAATTTGTCAGGGATAAAAATAACTAGTGAACTTGTGTAGTGGGCCCTTGTGCTTCTTGTGAGCTCAACTCCTCCAGGAGCCGCCCCAGAGTCATTTCATCTCGTATTACGTGTCTCGGATTCTGCCTTCGGCAATCTAAGGCCACTGTGGCTGCTTAGGTCTCTGAATGGATAGTTCTTATGTATGACCCCTGGAGTGGGTTTCCCTATGGGACCACTGCATGGTTTGAGGACTAGGCCTCCACTACTCCCATAAATTTCTCAGTCCCCTGAGAAAACAGAAACTGCCCAGAGGAGTCTTTTCCCTTTTCTTCAGAGCAAGCCCTCATGTATTTTCCTCACTTTTATCCTGACAAATTCTATAAAGGCAGTCAAATTGAGGAAAATTGTCACATCAGCCCCTTACTTAACACTCAGCCAAGACCATTCAGTCCCCTACAATGGAGCAACCTCAGCATCTTTCAGCCAAGCCCTGGGTATTCCTCAATTTTTTTCCCAGTCTGGCCCCCCTACCCAGTACTTTTCCACTGGATGGGCAATTCTCCTGGCATCTTTCAGCCAGTCCACCCACCCAGTATCTTTTGCCTGGGTGGGAATTTCTCAGTATCTTTCTACTGAGCCTGACTCAGTGTCTAGACGATGACTGGATATGCCCCAGATGTTTCACCCAGGCCTCCCCCAGTATCTTTCTACTACTAGGGGGCCAGTAACCTGCTCCACTGCCAAATAAAGCTCAGAATCTCAGCCAATACAGGAGATTCAAGGAGCAGGAGAGATTTACCCAAATTTATCTGCACTTCCCAAGGAGGCAGATGGGTGCAAAGGGCCACTGCTGTTATCAAAGCTCCAGTTCCTCATGGAGTCCAGTCAAAGGAAGACTTAAAAAAAGATGTACCGCTTGAGAGTTGTGAGTTAAGTTTTATTTGGAGGCAAAATGAGGACTGCAGCTTGAGAGACAGCATCTCAGATAGCTCCGAGAGACTACTCTAAAGCAGCAGTAGAGGAAAGTCAATATATAAGGTTTTGGTGAAGAGGGAGTTCAATACCATGAAGCACTCATTTTACAAAAGGGTTTTTTTGTCAGTCATGAGGATCTGATGTCTCCATGAAGGGATTTAGTGCTTCTCTAGATATGAAGAGATGCAACAATTGAGATCATTTGTTCCTAAAAGCACCCAACCATCTAAAAACCTGTCCCACCAGATTCCCTGGAGCACAGAGTGCCTCACTCCACCCTGAACTCCCTCAAGGGTTGTTGAAGGTCAATAGCTATAGTAGCATGGGGTTCAATCTCTGTAGAGGCAGATGGCAAATGCCTTTGTTGATCAGTCGTTGGCAATGCTCTTGGTAAGTGCCAATTTGTATTTGACAGTGGTAACTTCTGTTCTTTGTTTGCCTTTCCAAGTATGGAAACTCTGTCCTATGATCAAGCTATGGAAAGAGTAATAACTAAGATCTCAATATCCTTGGCTTGTCATACTTGGGATAGAGTCTCTGTTCTATGGATCTTTGCTGAGTGAAAGAAGATAGCCCCGAACCTCTATAAAGTTCTTGCCTGAAGTAGAGACTCTGTAATACTGAATGAGGGGATGGAGTAGGGGGTAAGAAATGCTGTTGGCATGCATTTTCTTAAACTGGCTATGGCCTGTGAGATGTCAGTTCTGCGACCAGGGATTGAGCTGTGCCCCCTGTATTGGGAGCATGGAATCTTAACCACTGGACCACCAACGAAGTCTCAGCATGCATTTTCTGAAGAGACACCTTAGCCTTTGGTTGGGAGTTGGGTGTGTGGGTAAGGAACCCCATGGTCTTGGTTGCATCCAAGAAGAGTAGAACTTCTGATCTCAGAAGCCACTAAGGGATGGGAATTGCTGGAGTTGTGGTTCAAGTGCCAAAGAATTTTTCTATTCTTACTGAGATTTAGCAGATTTTGTAGAATAAATATTTCTTCCTTTGCTGTATGCTGTAACATAATTTATAGAAACTTGAAATGGTTGTTTTCAGTAGTAATTTTCGCCAGTGATGGCTGTTTCACCGAGTAGTGGATCTGTGGAGCTCGTCATATCATTATTCTGAAAGTCACCAAACACCATCCTCCCCAACACACCTGGTAAAGTTTAAGTGTGTGTTGCTATGTGAAGGAAGCCAGGCACAAAAGGCTACATACATAACAAAGCAGGAAAGGCAAAAGTATAGATTTGGGAAACAGATTAGTGGCAAAGAGGAGGGGTAGAGATTGATTACAAAGGAGCAGCACAAGGGAACTGGGAGGGGTTTTTGAACTGTTCTGCATGATACTTGGTGGTCAATATAGGACTTTATGTGTTCAAAATCCATGCAGCTCTATACTGTAAAGGGTATATGTGTCACTAAAAAGTCAACCAGCATGTCAAGAAAACCCAAGGTGCAATCTAGAGTATGACAAATGAATGACATAACTATACTGAAAGAGACAGGGAGGAAAGGAGCTGACCTAAGCAACTTTGGGAAACAGTGTTTTGACTTGCTACTGTAAGGATACAGACAATAATTACAACGTGCAAACAAATGTACTCTATGTAGCTGGTAGATTTGTTTTTCAAATGGGCATGGGTTGGCAATTCTTCAACTACTTTATATGTATGTTAGGGCTGAAAAAATATGTGAATGTATTGTAGATAATGAAAGCCAGTTTTTTTTTTCTGTGTTGTAGAAGAATTTATCCACTAATCATAGAAAGAATAATAGAATGAACCATGTGGTGCTGGATTGAAATACCACTGTTAACCCATGTGTTCTCAATATAAACAGAGACACAAAAGTACATATATATGTATGTGTGTATGTATATATATATATATATATATATATATATACATATATAAATACACACATGCATAACTTGGTTAATATGCATGCACATGATGTCCAAGAAGCAGTGACTCCCTAGTAGTCATGAACATATCTTGCCTCCAGGTCTTGCTTTTTAAAAATCATTCACCTATTAAAAAGTATCAGAACTTATTGGAGTAGTAGTTTCCAAGTTTGAGCAGAAAAATCCAAGATAAACTTGGACATCTGGTGATGCCAGAAAATAAGGAAATACTAAAAAATAAAAGAAAGAAAAAAATATGGGGACATTGGAAAGATGTAAGAACTAACCTGAAAGAATTCCCAGTGGCCAAAGTTAAAACAAATTAAAAAGCAAATGATTCAAAGCACAGTAAAAAACAAAACAAAACAAAAAACAAAACCTCAGAATTATTTGAATTACAACTCAAATAATAAAATAAATATCTGTTTTTTTCATATTGCCATCAGTTCAGTTCATTTGCTCAATGGTGTCTGACTCTTTGTGACCCCCTGAACCACAGCATGCCAGGACTCCCTGTCCATCACCAACTCCCAGAGTCCACCCAAACCCATGTCCATTGAGTTAGTGATGCCATCCAACCATCTCATCCTCTGTTGTCCCCTTCCTTTCCTTCCCTCAATCTTTCCCAGCATCAAGGTCTTTTCCAATGAGTCAGCTCTTTGCATCAGGTGGCCAGAGTACTGGAGTTTCAGCTTCAATGCCAGTCCTTCTAATGAATGAACACTCAGGACTGATCTCCTTTAGGATGGACTTGTTGGATTTCCTTGCAGTCCAAGGGACTCTCGAGAGTTTTCTCCAACACCACAGTTCAAAAGCATCAATTCTTCGGCGCTCAGCTTTCTTTCTAGTCCAACTCTCACATCCATACGTGACCACTGGAAAAGCCATAGCCTTGACTAGATGGACCTTTGTTGACAAAGTAATGTCTCTGCTTTTTAATATGCTATCTAGGTTGGTCGTAACTTTCCTTCTAAGGAGGAAGCGTCTTTTAATTTCATGGCTGCAACCACCATCTGCAGTGATTTTGGAGCCTAGGAAAGTATAATAGGTGATGAAATAAATAAATGGAAGTTAAAGTACAAGTCTTCTTTACAGATGTATTTTTGTTCATAAATGTAGAAGGAATGAAGAAAATAGAAAGAACCGTTAGAACATCACCATAAGGTTACTGTAGGTAAAATCCACCATGAGTGTTTAAATTAGTGGGTAAATGTTATGGAAAAACATAATATTTGCAATATCACCATTCTCCCCCCAAAAAATATTTGTCAGTGTGTCTGTGTTCATTTGCTTCAGTCATGTCCTATTGTTTGCGACCCCATGGACTGTGGCCCACCAGGCTCTTCTGTCCCTGGGATTTTCCAGGCAAGAAACTAAAATGGATTGCCATTTCCTTCTCCAGGGGATCTTCCCAACCCAGGGATTGAACCTATGTCTCTTGTGGCTCCTGCATTGGCAGGTGGATTCTTTACCACTTGTGCCACCTGGGAAACAAATACAATAGAAAGAGTAATAACTTTAAAAGAGAGAAAACTTGAAGACACAGTTTAACTCTGTAGTCCGAGCAACATCAGATCACTAATAATAAGAAGAATAAGTAATAGTAATTAATAGTAAGTCAGTAATTTGGAATTGAATTCTAGTGTAGGAAAGGACATTGGTGAGAAAGCTAGTGAAATCCGAATAAAGTCTGTAGTTCATTTCATTTTGTTGTTTAGTCACTAAGCTGTGTCCGACTCTTTTGCGACCCCATGGATTGTAGCCTATCAGACTCCTCTGTCTGTGGAATTTCCCTGGCTAGAATATTGGAATGGGCTGTTGTTTCCTTCTCCAGAGGAACTTAATATTATTTTCTTAGGTTTGATAGATGTACCATGGGTATGTAAACTGTTATTATTAGAAGGAGCTATATAAACTGTACATAGGAACTCTGTAACTATTTTTTCAACTTTTCTGTTTGAAGTTATTTCAGAGTAGATAATTTAAATAAACAAAAATAAAATGAATAAAATATTTAAAATAAAATAATTTAAGCAAACAAATAAAATAAATAGAATAAACAAAGACAAAAAAATGACACTGTATAGGAGATGTCATTAGATGCTATATGTACAGCAGATACAAAAAAATTCTTTGAGCTGAAAGTAAGAAAATGTTGCAAAAATCCTGACAGCATATGTCTGAATTAAGTCTCTGAAATAAATTGCTAGAAAAGTAGAATTTATAATCAAAAGTGTTGTAATGGGATGATAATCATAAATGGTAAGACAGACTATTGGTAAGTTTCATTAGCTTATAATGACAAACAAAGATTATTTTGCTTAATAATACAAATGAATTTTCCTTCAGTAGGGGAGACTTCTATTGTCAAGGTGGAGGCAGTATGAATCTGATGAAACTCTAATGCAGAACTATGATGATTTGCAAAGATGACCAACAAAGTTCAGCTTTGTTGAAAAACTCATTCAGCTGCTCATTCATTCCAGATACTGAATAAATGACAGAGTTACCGATAGTATGTGATTCTGTAATACTCTATGATGCTTTACAACTAGACTAATATTTTGAAAATCCTTTTGATTTTAAAGTTTGGAAATAAACAGTAGACATAAAGAATAATTAAAAGGAGATAATGTGGAAGTTTTTATTGCAATAGAAGAAACAGAAAAGTCCTAATAAGGATTGTCACTCAATTCCTATTTAGAGGATACTAATAGTAAGTTTCCTAGATGTGTGGAATAAAGGCAGAATTCTAAAAAGACCCATAATATTCTTACAACACTACAGTGCCTATAATTGTCAGTATATAGTGTTGAATATAATTAGAAGGACTAGAAATGAGACAGGTTGAAGAAATTCTGGTGCCGATTAAAGTTAAACTTTTTAGGAGCTTTCATGGTTTGAAAGAAATTTGGGTGAGAAAATCTGGGTTTCCATCCTACAATCTTGAGTAACTTTACCCCTGTAAACCTCAGCTTTGTGATATGTGAAACGGCGATAATATTGATCTCCCAAGGTTATCATGAGATCAAGTGAAATAATGGTTAGAAATGGAATTTGACAAGGTATAGACTATCATATTTTTAAGAAAATGTTACAAAATTTAAGCAGCTAGGACTCTTTCAAGTCATTTGGCCAATAGGAAGGAGAACAACAAATTCTTGGTCTGGACAAACCAGATTTGAGATAAGGAATTTGCCACTCTGTTTGTGCTCTCAATTCTGCGGTACTTCTTGTGTGTGAACAAAAGCAGCCTAGGTAAAACAAGTTGAAGGGTCTTGTTTTGTCCTTAGAAGGTGGCAGCTCACTACTGTGCCACTGCAGAGTCATCGAAGGAGATGTTACTATTACAATTCAGATGGCAGGAGAAAGGATGGAAAAGTATAAAATTGAACACCAAGGGGGAAAGGACGGGGGTGGGATGAATTAGGAAATTGGGATTGACATATATACACTATGGATCCTATGTACAAAACAGATAGCTAATGAGAATCTACTGTGTAGCACAGGGTCCTCTACTCAGTGCTCTCTGGTGAGCTAAATGGGAAAGAAATCCGCAAGGCAGGGGATATATGTATACATATGGCTGATTCACTTTGCTCTACAGCAGAAACTAACACAACATTATAAAGCAATTATACTACAATAAAATTAATTAAAATTTTTTAAAAAGTATAAAAGGGACACATTCACTTATAGTTATCCTTCAGATTGGCAGGTTATAATTGCCACTATTTTGGTTTTACAGTAAGAATTCAACCCAGAGGTAGTAAACAATTTTGTTGCAAGAGTAGCTAAAGGATTTTAAATATCTAAAATCGTCATGCCCTGAAGAATACTAGTGAAAATTAGTACTAGATTATGAAAAATAAAAGCAAAACTGGGAGTGGTCAAGATAGAAGCAGTGCTCTCTTTTCACTTGTCTACTATTAAATGGGAGGGGATCCATGTGAATTTATTGTTACAGTCTTTAAGTCCGAAAGTATTGCATTACTAACTGAGCAATTAAACAATTTAATTTCAAGGACTTCCTTCCCTTGTTTTCACCCTCCTTTCCTCCCCTTCGCTCTCCCTCTCTTTCTCCTTTCTCTTTCCTTACTAATCAAGCCCATGGCTTTTGGAACTGGAGCCATTTCGGCTGTCTCTGTCACTAGTTACATCATCTTGAACAAGTCACTCTTCACTAAACCTTGGTTTCCTCCTTTGTGAAATGGTGACTATAATATTGGCAATTGGAGGGTTGTTGTGATGATTAAATGAGATAATGTAAATATTGCTGAGTCCAGTATTTGGTACATAATAAGACCCAATAAATGTAAGCTCTTATTAAAGTTACTACTATTGTCATTGCTTCCCTTGTGGCTCAGATGGTAAACAATCCACCTGCAATGTGGGAGATCTAGTTCAATCCCTGGGTTGAGAAGATCCCCAGAGAAGGGAAAGGCTACCCACTCCAGAATTCTGGCCTAGAGAATTCTGTGGACTGTATAGTACATGGGGTTGCAAAGAGTTGGACATGACTGAGTGACTTTCACTATTCACTACTAGTCCTCCCTAGTGCTCAGTGCTGTCCAGCTCTTTGTGACCCCATGGACTGTGCCCACCAGGCTCCTTTGTCCATAGAATTTCCCAGGCAAGAATATTGGAGCAGGTTGCCATTTGCTGCTCCAGGGGATCTTCCCAACCCAGGGATCAGACTTGAGTCTCTTGTGTCTCCTGAATTGGCAGACACATTCTTTACAACTAGTGCCACCTGGGAATTAGTTGAGTGCCTCCTGTGTACCACTCACTGTTGCTGAGTGAGTTTACATATATTTTAATAATACATGCAGTTCTGTAAGTAGATAACACTATGAATTGCTATAATATCTAATAATCTACATTATCAGAATATTTTCTTCTTTCTCTCCAACTGTAAGCTCTGCTAGTTTGGTGGTCTTGCTTCCTAAGGACAGAATACCTCTACCAGGTGGTGAATAATAATTCATTGACTGCAAGATGAGACTGCCACCTGACTATATGGGGATTCTCTGAATGCCACTGAAACAACAGACTTCACTGAAACAAGGCTGTTACTGCTGGCTGGTAATTGACCCTGGTTACCAGGGGAAAATAGGGTTAATACTATACAACAGGCTCCCCTTGTGACTCAATGGTAAAGAATTCACCTGCCAATGCAGGAGACCTAAGAGACACTGGTTTGATCCTTGACTCTGGAAGATCCCCAGAAGAAAGCAATGTCAACCCCTTCCATTACTCTTGCCTGGGAAGTCTCATGGACAGAGGAGCTGGAGGGCTACAGTCCATAGGGTCACAAAGAGTCAGACATGACTTAGTGACTAAATAATAACAACTACATAATGAGGGCAGGGAAAACCATGTCTCAAACTTGGGGCATTCTTTTGGGAGCCTCTTAATAGTCCCAGGTCCAATAGATAGTGACAGAAGGAAGTTAGATCCATCAGTGACAGGCTTGTGACCCGTTACATAAAGACTGTAGCAGCTATATATTTTTTCCTCGTTTTTCATGTTTATATGAATATGCATATATATTT
This sequence comes from Antilocapra americana, assembly GCA_007570785.1. Lineage (NCBI taxonomy): Eukaryota > Metazoa > Chordata > Mammalia > Artiodactyla > Antilocapridae > Antilocapra > Antilocapra americana. The sequence continues at coordinate 7,874,828 of ML660772.1, forward strand.
GTATATGTTACCTTTCTTATATTTCCTCTTAATTTACAGCTTTTGAGAGATTATTTTCCATTTACTTCTAGGTAACAGACAATTTAATGGGACTGACTAAATTTGGGAAATAATGTAGCACAGGGATGCATACCATGACTTTCAAGATTTTTGTACTGAGTTTGGTGAGACGATGTCTTTATTTGCACTAAGAATAGTTGCAGCTTGTTAAGTGGAAACACTGAGTTGCGGTTTTGTTGTTTATGGAAGGGTACACATGGATGGAAGTTGCCAAACTGGTAGACAAGTTACTACGTTGTTTCTCAGCTGCATATCCTCCCTTCTATATTGTACTTGGTGAGGCTGTGGTTGGGATGCTAAACCATATTTCTACTTTGCCACCTAACTTCTTGTTTCAATCTGAGAGGAGACATGAGAGGGAGTCAGCAAGGTAGGAAGTGGAGGGAAAGTCTTTCTCTTTCATGTTTTTCTCTGCTTTCTTCTTATGGACTCCAGTTCATTTCTGGCTCCCATGATCATCACCCCAATAGCTCTCCCTTCAACTGTGACAGCGGAAGTTCTTCTTAGGTGGCAGCAGTGGAATCAAGCTTGCGGTTTTCCCAACATTTGAAGAATTAACTTCAAAATGTCTTGTCTCAGGTAAACCAGCTGTATTTCGCCAGCACTTCTCAGAAATCTGAGTTTGAGCTTCAGAGCCCCTTCCTCTCAGGTTCTAAGTTTGATAATTCTAACAGTTTCTTACTATTGCTTCCCTTGCTCCTAGGAGTGGTAACTGCTTCCTGTAGTTGCTACCTTTGAAACACCTTTGAGTTCCCTTTTTATCCCTTCAGTTACCCAGCTAACAACTTAATTGTCCTTGAAAAGAGAAATGGTATGATTTCTGTCCCCCAATTCCACCCTGTGTATACTAAAAGTTTTATCAAAACAATTTAACTTGGTAAAAACTTCGTATAGGAAATATTAAATGTACCATGAAGCAAAACATCTCATAAATATTTGAAATTTTTCATCAAGGGAATATCTACACTGAGCTTTCCTATTCTCTCTTAGTTTTGGTTGATTACTTAGATCAACTTATAGGCATTGTGGGTTTTCCTGGTGGCTCAGTCAGTAAAGAAACTGCCTGCAATGCAGGGGACCAGGGTTTGATCCCTGGGTCAGGAAGATCCCTTGGAGAAGGGAATGGTTACCCATGCCAATATTATTGCCTGTAGAATCCGTGGACAGAGGAGCCTGGCAGGCGACTGTCCATGGGGTCACAAGAGTCAGACAAGACTGAGAAACTAACACTTTCACATTTACTATAGGCACTGTAGGAATAACTTCCAAATTACAAGCTAAAGTTCTTCTTACCTGCATATTTACAAGTCATTTTCTGTCTCTGCTGCCTAGGGGTTCACACTACTATTATAAGGCTCTAAAAACTTGTGGGCGATGCCAGCAATTCTCTTCCTTCGTAGTAAGTTCCTATATTGTTTATTTATTAAATCCCAGTAAGAAATTTCAACTGACACAAACATTTCAGTTAATTTCTAAAAAATTTAGGGTTCAAAATATTTTACATAAACTATTTTATGTATAAATACTCAATGATGTGTCATAATTAATGTCTGCCAGACTGTTAAGTGAAGCTGACAATGAAATATTGAAAGTAAATGTCCCTTTTATCCTTCTTTTAATAATAAATCATTTATAACATTGTCAATAGAATTTAGAAAGACATGAAGACTATTCTAATAGCAATGACTGAGATATTGAGAACAAAGTTGAAATTTTTATTTCTTTCAGTCAATATCAAACCTCCAAAATCAATTTTACTTAACAAGCAGACATCTAGAACATCTACAGATTTCTAACATGAGACTATCAGCAGACACAATGAAATTTCACATAATTTAAAGGAAGCAGAAAGTCTTACACCTTGACATTTAATATCTATCTTAAGAATTATAATTTGTGTCTATTTCCTCCACTGGAAGAACTTTCAAAGACAAAAAATACCTTTTAGCCTAATACAGTGTCTGATTGTATTAGTTTTCTATTATTGCTAAAACAAATTTTCACATAACGGCTTAAAATAATATAAATATATTTTCTTATAATCCTGGAGGTGTGAAGACTGAAATAGGTCTTACTGGGCTAAAATCAGTTGGAGGCTCTAGAGGAGAATTCATTTCCTTCCTTTTTCCAGTTCCTATAACTGCCCATACTTCTCATGACTTCCTTACATCTTTAAAGCCAGAAATGGCCAGTTGGATTTCCCCATACTATATCACTTTGATTCTTGCCTCCTGTTTTCTCTTATAAGGACCTTTGTGATCATACCCAGATTATCCAGGTTAGTCTCTTTGACATCATCACTCTTGGAAAGTCCTTTGCTGTGTGAAATAACGCATTCATAGGTTCTGGGGATTAGGATGTGAACATCTTTGAGGGATTATTATTCTGCCTGCTGTACTGTCCTATAGTACAGAACAAATATTATTGACTCAGTGGACACGGTACATTGTACTTTGGACCTACAAGTAGGGACAAAAATTTTCCATGTAAATATTTATTATGCAGTGGCTAAGGGTATTGTGCAGTGGTAGGCAATGCTGTGGTCAGCAATTCTTATTTTTGGAGAATGGCTGTTAATTGTTGTATAATTGTTAATTATTATTTATATATTATAATAATGTTTTTATTAACTATTTAAATGTCTATTATTTTCAAAGATTGTACATTGGTGTATGGGAATGTAGATTTATTTAGATGGCATTTGTCTGACTTGAAACATTTGACTGATAACACATAGTAAGACAATGAATATGTTCATATTTATCTTGGCTTACTTGTGTATTTCTTGAATAAATTCTTTGAAGCATTATTTTTGGCTGAGTTGATAAGCTTGATTTAAATTTTAGTAGAACCACCAAAATGTTTCTCAAAAGGCTGTGCTTATTTACACACCAATCAAAACTGAATTGTGAGTACTTGTTTTCCCCTACCATCACCAGTACTAGATATTATCAGCCTTTGCAGCTTTCACTAATCTGCTTGGCAAAAAGAGGTGGCATTTGCATTTTATAAACACTGGCACTAACACTTTCATTTTCTAGAGTAAAAATAAGGAGAATTATTTAATGTGTATTTGTTTTAACTGATAAATTCTTTGCTTATTTTTCGATTGGATTTTAATTTTTAATCCTTGTATATTATGGATTTGGGGGCTTCCTTGGTAGCTCAGCTGGTAAAAAATCCACCTGCAGTGAGACCCAGGTTCGATGCCTGGTCAGGAAGATCCCCTGGAGAAGGGATAGGCTACCCACTCCAGTGTTCTTGGGCTTCTCTGGTGGCCAGCTGGTAAAGAATCTGCCTGCAATGTGGGAGACCTGGGTTCGATCCCTGAGTTGGGAAGATCCCCTGGAGAAGGGAACAGCTACCCACTCCAGTTTTCTGGCCTGGAGAATTCCATGGACCGTATAGTCCATGGGGTCACAAAGAGTCAGACATGACTGAATGACTTTCATTTCATTTCACTTCATTATGGATTTTAACCCCTTTCTATTTATAAACAGTAAAAGTTTTCACTAGTGTTGCTTGCCTTTTAACTTTATTTATACTTTTTTTTTGTTGATTGGCAAACAGAACATTTTGGTTTTTCATGTAGTCATATAAGTCAGTTTTTTCTTGTCTTTGTATAAGAAGACTTTTCATCTCAAAGTTATTAAAATAGTCATATTTGTTTTTCTTTGACATTTTTATAGCTTCATCTGTAGCTCTTTATTACATTAAGATTTTTTGTCTACATTGTGAGATCAAAGTATAACTTAGTTTTTTTGTTTGTTTTCTCATTCAAGTGAAAAATAAAATATCCCAGTGCCATTTATAGTTGTAGTCTTCCTTTTCCTGCTGGTTTGAAATATTACCATTATTATGACAAATTTCACATAGACATGAATACTTTTCTGGATTTTTAATTTTGTTTACTGTTCAGTCTATATATATCTGGATTAGTTTCTTGCTGGCTTTTAATTATCATATTTGCATAGTATTTAGGTCAAATTTTCTTTTTTAAAAATGTTCTTGCTCATCTATTTTATGTAGAATTTAGAATGATATGAGAGACTTTCTTTAATTTATAGATTAATTTGGGGACATTAATCTAATTTCACTGGACATTAGATTGTTGATGAAGAATGCTAATATTGTTTCTTATACTACATGCTGATTGCTTATATCTTGTTCTTAAATTTAATATATTTGCTAATACCTACTTTTTTTCCTTTTTACTACACTCTGGAAGAATTCTTATGATATTCCAGATCACTAATTGAATCTTTATCCCTATCCATATCTATCTTACTATTTACTCATCTATCAATTTGTTTTATTTCAGCCACAATGCTTTTAATTTCCCCAAATTCTCATTATTTCTTTTCCTCCTTTTCTTCCTAGTCTTCCTTTTCTTCCTCTTCTTTATATTCCTGCTTCTGAACAGTTTTTTTTTTAAAGAATACAGTGTTTTCTTTAGTGTTATTGCTTGTACTTTTAAAAGTTCTTCCTATTTCAGAAATTCTTATTTTTTAGAGATTAGTTCTGTTTGAAACATTTTTATCGCTCTGTTGGTTTTCTTTAAATGTTTAGGATTCTTGTTAGCTTTTTAATAGTTGTATTTGAAGGACTCAGTTGAATGTTTTTGGTAGTTGGAGGGTTATTTCTCAAGGACAAAAGGAATTCCTATTGCTTCAGCAGTGAATTTGGTCAAATCGTAAGATCTGTGGCTCTAGCACTTTTATGGAGAGAGAAAGGCGAGTGTTTCTAGGAGCCTCAGGAGCTGAAGCTCTCTTCCTTAATAAAGGTGTTTATCCTTGGCATCTGGAATAGCACTTGCTTAATATTTTATCCAAATGCTGTTACATAGATTGATCAAAGACCATGTTAAAGTTTTATTTTTTATTTTAAACTTTTAGATACATGTATTTTCTCCTAGTATTTCTAAATATCATATAGCAGAATAATCAAATTGGAAGCATTGATCTAAGTTAAATTCTGCCTAGTAAATAGACTATATTCTCTGCTTTAATGCCTGTTTTCACGTTGGCATTTTCCATCTTTTATCTTTTGTCCAAAGCTGGGGCTGGAGAAGAATTGCTGGAATACTCATGATGTATTTTAGAGACAGGGACCATACAGAGACCATGTGATTTGAGTTTAGGATTCACATAAGGAAACAGTTGGAGATAAAGCTGGAGTCAGGCTGTGAAGATGTTTATATTTATGTTTAAGGAGTTTAGACTTTATCCTGTCAGCAGTGGAGTATTTCTGATGGGTTCTGAGCAAGGAAGCGTCATGATAAAAGCAGCTTTATTTGACAGTGGTCTCCATAATAAATATAAGGGAGAAAGAGATTATGAGAACATTGTGGTAATCTAGGATGAGATGATAAGGGTCTGAGATAAAGTTGGGGAAGCTGGAATGGAAAGACAGTGACATATAGAAGAGTCTGAACAAAATAATGTTAGGTTTTAGTGATTTCTTGGATGAGACAGTGAAGAAAGGAGTGCTCAAGGTGACATGCAAAGTTTCAAGCCTGGGTTGCTGGAAGAGGTAATATAGAACTAAATAAGGAAATAAAAAAGAGGCAGCTGTTTACTTCCTGACTTTAGGTGTTATTTGAACACTTAGACACAATTGTGTTTTATACCTTGAGCTCCTTTATATTTCCTGTCCACTGAAGCTGAGCATATCCATTGATTAGATAAGGCTGAGAGGATGAGAGCAGGGATGTAAAAGATGGTGTTTGAACTTTGTGCTGGTCAGACCTGGGGACAATCTGGTTGCAATATCTTCCATCTTACTTGTGACCAAACTATTCAGTGCATCTGGCTAACTGGACTCAGTCCAGTTCCCATTCTGGACCATAATGAAGGATATCAGACTGGAATCATTTCAAGAAGTTGATTCATGAAAAAACTAGACCTCGACCTGTTCATCTATCAAGAGAAATTGCAAAATTTTATGAAGATTGTTACGAGTAAAAGTTGCTTTAAAGGTACATAAAATTTTTCTTTTCAGGCCTCCTAGTGTTTATACTTCAGTTGTTACTGGTGAATGTACATTCAAGAAATTCATTCTTCTCATAATAGTCCTGTCTTTTCTCAGTAACTTAGTTTCACTGTGCCTGTCTATCTAATGAGTTGCATGGGCATGGTAGTTACAGGGTTGCATAAAGATTAATTGAGTCAGTACAAGTATGTGTCATGAAGAGTACTTTGCTCATAGTAAGCTCCCAATAACTTTTCATTTCTTTTACTCTTAGGAGTCACAGGCCAAAGAAGGGCATCTCTCCTTTTTACTGATCAGGTTGTGATGTTTAAGGCAGTGGTCTCAAACTTCAGTGTGCTTTAAGATAATCTCTACAGTTTATTAAAACACAGATTACTGGGCCTCCTCCCCAGAGTTTTTGATTTGGTTCGTCTTAGGTGGGGCCTGAGAACTCTGACATGTTCCCAGATGATATTGATACTACTGGTTGGGGACTGAATTTTTGAGAACCAGTGGTTTTGGGGGCTGGAAGAGGGGATTGAGATGTGGATTTGTAATGGAGTCAGTTTCTTTGAAGTTAGGAATTCCATATTCTTCTGGCTGTACATCCTGAACTCCAGTCTGCTGTGCTTTTTGTTTTCTGAGCAGCAGAAACCAGTCAGCAGGTGACAAATTTCATTACTCCACTTTCTTTGAATTTTCCCAGGGATTACTAAGTATACAACTGTTAGTGCTGGCACTTTTCTGTTATTTTAAGGATTTGTTGGTTTTTCCAAGGTGGTTTGTCCCTTGATGCCAGAAGATGTGAATAAGAACATGCTGAGGATGTTTGGTCTGTCTTGGTATGTGATATACTGTAGAATTTATCTTTTTCATTTAATATTAATTTTAATCTGTGCTTTTTTTCTCATCCTTTTTAATTCTCATTTAATTAGTCAGAGTTACAAATGGCATCGCTTATAAACATACTTGTAAGCCTAGCAATGTGGCTTTCAGCATTTCTGTAATGAAAGTTTAAACTACTTGGAACTCTAGCTTACATTCTTTTAAGTCTTTATGATCTAAATATTCTTTTCCATGATGCCAAAAAGGTTCTGTGTGATCATCTAAAGTTTGAAATTCTTTTCAAATCAAAGGCACTGCCAAATGCAGAAGCAACTGTGTGTGAAGAAAATGTGTGGAAACACCAGTCATTACAGGTTGGTTTATAAAAAGAGTTGCAGATTGATAGGTCTTTGAAAAATGTTTGGTGACACAAAACTCTTTCAATCAGTTCCAAATCTGGCAACTCTCTTATTTCGTTAGATTTTCTTTCCTGCACTTTTCTCCTCTCTCTAACAGAGACAGACACATCCCTTTTCCTGCGTCCCATTTTAGATGACTGATGGAAAAGTAAACACCAAATATGAGCATGTGGGGATGGTTTATTTCTTTTTACATTGACTAGAAGGCAGTGTTGAAAGGGAGACACTGCTGTCATTTCACAATGTAGGAAATTTAGAAAAGGTGTTAGAGCTGTTTTAAATAATTTCTTTTTTTGGATTATGCCATTCATGAGGGTATGTAGTCTTTCCTTTATAGCAGGAATTTGTTTAAAGTATATCTGAGATCTCTTGGTGACAAATAAACAATGTGTTCAAAAGAAAGCCCTGTAATTTTTTCATTAGATGATTCATGCTTAAAAATGTCAAATGATCAGGAATGAAAGACCCAATGACTGGGTCATTTGAAACATATGGTGCTGGAGCTATTTTGCATGGCAACTCTAAATATGGAATCTCAGTCCCTTCTTTTACCCTTGCAAAGAGAGCAGTCTCTGTTGTGCTTAGTTCTTTCAGTTTTACATCTTAAATTCAATACCCTCTTGACCTGTGAAGCAGCACAGAATAGTGGTTAGATATAAAGACTAGAGGTGAATATTTATTCACTGAACAAAGTTGAGAAAACTACAAAGCCTTTTATGCATCAGTTTATTAATTTGTAAAACAAGATAATGAGTATACTTACCTTGAAATAGATGAAATACACATAGGCCCTTAGAACAGTTTCTGGCATATAATAGGCACAGTCAGTCTTAGCTTTTGTTACTGACCTCGAGTGGACTTCTTTAGTTTGATCAACTATTTCCCCCAAAGAGAGAAGACTATGACAACTTCAGTGTAAACTGCCAGTTAGACTATCATCGAGGAATGGTTCAGACTTAAAGTGGCTTAAATATTATAAAATCAGGCCCATGTTTATGACAACTAAATATGTGATATTGGGTCATGGGTTATATTTCTACATATGAGAGAATGCATTCCATGACAATAATTTCCCCATATTTTAACAGCAGGAAATTCTTTTAGGCCAGTAGATTTTGGATTCTTTTGCTTAGTGAGAAAGGACATGTGATTTTTACCGTTGTACTCGTTTCTCTGATGAATGAAAACTTTGTACAAAAAAGGATGATTTTTAAAATTATATTGAAAGTTAAGAGTGGCTCAAGTTAAATATAACTTCAAATAAAGTAATTCCTCTGAACTGGATATTTAGACTTGAGATGCACATTGAAGATATTTTGGAGATATTAGAATAATCTATCTAGATTACCTATAATACCAAATTTCTGTTTGTTCTTTGAATCTTCTGACTCATTAAGTCAATAATATCCATTACTTTTGGGGGAAGAGACTGACCCAGCTGAAAGCAAGAGAGTCATCATTTGCCTTTGGACTTTCAAATAGAATTGATCATGTCTATAGTAAGATAATAGTCTTGAAGTAAGTACCTTTTGTTTGAAAAGGCATTTTTTTTGAGAAACAAAAAGGAATATATGTTATGATTTTCTTATAAATCATAATCTGGAGTGGATATTATGGAACAGAGCACGGGTCAGAACAGAACACAGCTCAGAACATATGGGGAGTTCCCACAAAATGGTTGGGGGTGGGGGGAAGCAAATATACCAGAACTGGAGAGAGTCATTGAAAGGGAATAAGGTCAAGAAACCTGACAGAATACCTTCCCTTCTGCATCCTACCCCCTTCAGGTGAGATCTTAAAAGTGGGAGGGAGAAGCAAAATATTAATAGATTTATCTGAATTGAAGAACATTGAAAGTTGATGCTCCCATAACTTGGGAAAACCATGGGAGGTTGCAGAATCTCTGTCATAGCAAAATGTGCAACATGATGTTGGAATGGTAGAGGATCAATTGCTGATAGGAAGGGCTGAAGTTATGTGGGGTGGGGTCCTGGATACTGCTTAGTGCAGCAGAGAGAACAACTGAAGGCTTCTTTGTCCCTGTTTCCTCTCCACTATCCCAGTTGCAGGAGGATCAGTGGACTAAAAAGGAGAATGCAGAATGTGGATACCTCACCACCAGGCACAATGACAAACTCCATGGTCATCAACAGTGGGTGCCAAACTGACACCATAATTGTGGGCCAGAGAAATCAGTGCCAGTAGCAGAGGATTCCCCGTGGACTGGGCAGAATGCAGGACATCTCAACAGAAGCCAGAAAGAACTGGTTGCTCCTCTTCACACAGACAATACCATCTTGGGACGAAGGAAGAGGAAAAAGAAAGTTTTTCTTTTGTCAAGTTATTAAAAAAACCCACAAACCTTTTATTTGTTTTGCCCTCAGTAAAAATGAGGCTTATAAAGAAAATAGAATCAGTGATAGAACATAAAGTGAGTTTAAGAATGTAAATTTCATCCCTACTACAGAAATATTAACTAAAATAATCATTCTCTGTTCTAAAGTACAGAGAATGAAAAGTTGGGTTTTCCAATTAGAAAAGGGGCAGGATATACACAGTTCAGCTTCAGTGTGGTTCATATGCCCCTGGAGTTCTAGTGTCTGGAAATTTTTAACCTAATTGCTCACCTGACTTCAATTTCTCTCCTTTAAATTCTATCCTGCATATTTCTGCCCATATAATCATCTGCCTGTAGTCTGCCTCTTTTGTCAACTGTTTCCCTAATTCAAGAACCTCAATGATATATTTGTTTATGCCTTGAAGTACTGTGATTCACTTTAAAGGTTTATTTGTTTCTTGCTTTCTTGCTATATTTCATTCCTTTTGAACAGTTCTAATTATAGCATAGCAAGTTGGGAGTAGTTCTGTAACTTTTAGTTGCAGAAGATGACTATTTGAAATCAGTTTTCTTCCTATGCTTTTATTGGTGTTCAAAGTATAGTGTGTATTTTTTGGCATGAAGATACAATTGTTTTAATAAAGAATCAAGCTGACCAAAGCAGGAAGTATATATAACCCTTCAAACACTACTGCTAAGCAATCGAATTCAGTGACCACACTGAAACTTGAGAAAAGCATGCTTACAATTTAGCTTTGTGGTATATTGAACTCTTGTATATCAATTTGCCTGTTTCATGGGATTTGTAAGCTGAAAGTCCTTGATGCTAATTTAATACAAACAAGGCAAAATATTCTTAACAGAGTGTGTTAACCATATGCAGGATTCATTTGATGATGTTTTTCATTTTCTTTATAAAATATATCTTAGAACCACTAGTGATTTTTGTTCAGAAGTTTAAATCACAAAAATGAAATGATATCATAGTGAACCATAGGATCCATCATCTCTAAGGGTTTAAACATCAATTTCAGCTAACTTAAACTGAATTCCTACTATATCATAAATAGCTTAAGTTCAATGCTTTTGTATTAGTCATGCATTCATTTAATCAACATCCGTTTTTTTTTTTTTTCTTGCATGGGTTACATGTGCTAGGTACACATGATGAAATGGAAGGCATAGTTTAGCAATTCAAGCAGGGTAGCGTGTAGTCAGTGAATTGGCCCAATAAACAGGTTACTGTTAGGATAAAGGTTTGTATAAGTTGTTCTTGGAGACTAGAGAAGGAGCTGATTTAACTTGGAGGTGGTCAGGGAAGGGTTTCTTGAGTGCTAGTCTGTATTATCCAAATAGACAAAGAAGGCATTCAAAACAAAGGGGAAGGGTGAATGTGACACCATTACAGAACCTCAAAGACTTTGATGTGACCAAAACATAAGACTCATGTTGAGGAAGTGATGAGATACAAGTATTGAAAATTGGGGTGGCAGCCAGATTGTAAGCTACCTGATTTTAACCTCACAAGAACTCTGTTGGGTGGGTGGTGTCATACCTGTTTTATAGATGAGGAAACAGACTTGGGGGAGCTTAAATATCTTGCTTATGGCCACACAGTAAGCAGCAGAGTTGAATCTCCTGACTGCAAATCCAGTGTTTTTCTCACTACTGCTATGGAGGAGTTATTGGACTTGTTTCCTTTTTTTTTTTTTTTTTTATAAAATATGATCAGTCAGAAAATATGAGCAAGTATTGAATTGAGGCTTCCCTGGTAGTTCAGCTAGTAAAGAATCCACCTGCAATACAGGAGACTTAGTTCAATTGCTGGGTCAGGAAGATCCCTTGCAGAAGGGATAGGCTACCCACTCCAGTATTCTTCGGCTTCCCTGATGGCTCAGACCAGACAGTAAAGAATCCGCCTGCAGTGTGGGAGACCTGGGTCAGGAAGATACTCTGGAGGACGACATGGCAATCCACTCCAGTATTTTTTTTCTTTCTTTCTTTTTTTTTTTTTTTGCTTTTCAATGTGTATTTTATTTTACCCTGTTTTTATTTTTTTTTATTTTTATTTTTTATTATTATTGTTTTTGCCATACATTGTCATGATATCACCATGGGTTTACATATGCTTCCCCTCCGGGTCCCCCCTCCCTCCTCCCTCCCCCCCGGGAAATCTCGCTGCACCGGTCCCGAGCATCAATCCTGGGCTGGCGATTGATTAGACACATGACAATTAACATGCTTCAATGCCCTTCTCCCATATCATCCCACCCTTACCCTCATCCTCTTTCAATTCTGGTTTCCTCGGTGTATATGCCCAGCAGTGGGATTGCCGGGTCATATGGCAGGTCTATTTGCAGCTTTTTAAGGAACCTCCACACTGCTTTCCATAGTGGCTGTACTAGTTTGCATTCCCACCAACAGTGTAAGAGGGTTCCCTTTTCTCCACATCCTCTCCAGCATTTATTGCTTGTAGACTTTTGGATGGCAGCCATTCTAACTGGTGTAAAGTGGTACCTCATTGTAGTTTTGATTTGCATTTCTCTGATAATGAGTGATGTTGAGCATCTTTTCATGTGTTGGTTAGCCATTTTTATATCTTCTTTGGAGAAATGTCTGTTAAGTTCTTTGGCCCACTTTTTAATTGGGTTGTTTATTTTTCTAGAATGGAGCTGCAGGAGTTGTTTGTATATTTTTGAGATTAATTGTTTGTATGTTGCTTCATTGGCTATTATTTTCTCCCATTCTGAAGGCTGTCTTTTCACCTTGCTTATAGTTTCCTTTGTTGTGCAAAAGCTTTTAATTTTAATTAGGTCCCATTTGTTTATTCGTGTTTTTATTTCCAATATTCTGGGAGGTGGGTCATGGAGTATCCCGCTTTGGATTATAGCAGAGAGTGTTTTGCCTATGTTATCCTCTAGGAGTTTTATAGTTTCTGGTCTTATGCTTAGATCTTTGATCCATTTTGAGTTAATCTTTGTGTATGGTGTTAGAAAGTGATCTAGTTTCATTCTTTTACAAGTGGCTGTCCAGTTTTCCCAGCACCACTTGTTAAAGAGGTTGTCTTTTCTCCATTGTATATTCTTGCCTCCTTTGTTAAAGATAAGGTGTCCATAGATGCGTGGATTTATCTCTGGGCTTTCTATTCTGTTCCATTGATCTATATTTCTGTCTTTGTGCCAGTACCATACTGTCTTAATGACTGTGGATTTGTAGTATAGCCTAAAGTCAGGTAGGTTGATTCCGCCAGTTCCATTCTTCTTTCTCAAGATTGCTTTGGCTATACGAGGTTTTTTGTATTTCCATACAAATTGAGAAATTATTTGTTCTAATTCTTTGAAGAAGACCTCTGGTAGCTTGATAGGAATTGCATTGAATCTATAGATTGCTTTATGTAGTATACTCATTTTCACTATATTGATTCTTCCAATCCACGAACACGGCACATTTCTCCATCTGTTTGTGTCCTCCTTGATTTCTTTCATCAGTGTTCTATAGTTTTCTATATACAAGTCTTTTGATTCTTTAGGTAGAAATACTCCTAAGTATTTTATTCTTTTTGTTTCGATGGTGAATGG